>VDFB02274714.1:4204342-4223935 GCA_007258455.2 Sequoia sempervirens
TTTTCCTTCCTCACTGGAATTGTAAACCACTATTGTGGCTTCACCCTGATGATGCTCAAGGATTAGAGGTAATGTTTAGTCTAGCCTACATCATAGATAATCATGAACCTACAATGGCTAGTTGTGCTCAAGATTTGGGGTGAACTCAAAGCCAAGGAGGAAGTCAAAATTCTCTCCCTACAACTATAGCCTCAATTTCCACATACACAAACCCAAATGTTACAACACTAATGCAACCAAGCAATAGTATAGCTCCAACTTTGGGTATTTCCATTGAGCATCCTTATAGTTTTATGAACTCAAACATCATATCTTGAAATTTATCACTCCTCGCAAACTTATAATATAGTTCTCCACCTAACACACACTTCCATCATATTCACCTCATTCCCAAAACATAACAAGTAATCATTCCCTCATAAATTGACTATTGTAAAATGTGACATCCTTTCAACAACAAATATCAACATTGAACCATAATGTGCTCGATAGCAGGAACTTACAGAGTGGTTCAGACAGGCATACCTACTCACCTTAAAGTGCTAGTGTAAATAAGTATTTTACTTATTACACTTTACTTAAGCTTACATAGGGAATGCATATCTTTGTAGTTTGCACTTGTGACACCTAGTTATTTGCATCTTGCATCTAGGTTTGTGCATACATTGAGAGATATGATAGGGACACTTAGGGAAGTGTGTGTAGGATAAATTCCACTCTTTGTGGTGTGATCTAGTTATCACCTTTTTCTCTCCACTTTTTGTGGCATGATAATTCCACTTTAAGTGGGTGATCCACCTTTCATGAAATTGTCTATTATTTCTTTCTACCTACCCTTGCACATGATTGTGACACTTGTCTCATTCATGGCCCCTCATTGTGTCCTAGCTTGCCTTTATAAGCAAGCCTTGTACATACTTGTAATAGAGCATCTTCATGCATATTGAGAATACAATCATCATATTCTCTCATCTTGTCTCTCTTTTGTGCTATCTTTGGTCCCTTATCCTATTGTTTCTTTTCATAAGTTCTTATATGGTATTAGAGTAGTTGGAGGTTCTTTGCATAGCCATTGTTGGGAGATCTTAGCTTATGTGAAGGTGGTCAAGAGGAAAATCTGAGGAGCAGCAACATTTTGGTGCATCCTAGACTAGATATTACCTCAAATTCATATTCAGAAGGTTGTTTTCAGTCAAGATAGCCCTTCGTTTCATCAAAATCTGACACCGAAAGCTCTAGATCGAAAAAAAATTCCTATTTGAGTTTTTTTTCAATTTTTGAATTTTTCTATAGTTCTGAAAAAAATATTTTCTACAAAAAAGAAAATCAGTTGAAATTTTTTGAATTTTTTTTTTTTAAATTTCAATGCATCGATTAAATTCATTGTAATTTTTTTGAAAAATTGAAACCCATAAAAATTTGTATTTGGGGTTTGGCTATTTTGATTTTTTAATAAAAAAACAAAAAAACAAAAAAAATTAAAAAAAATACTTTGCAGATTTTGCATACCTGCTTATGCAGGTACTGTAGACCTATTGTACCTTAAGGGGTATGTGGGGAGTCTACGGGAGCTCCACGTGGCATGGACCCCATAGATCCCGCCCCCTCCCATCAGAAGACAAATAGATAAAATCCAGTCGAGGTTTTAATCTGGCAAGCGGCTCAAATAAAAAACTCGGCGACCATTTCAAACTTCCAACGAATAGTTATGAACCAACAGTGATTCCTATAGATTCTACCATAGATTCCTTTGCCTGGCTACCTGAGTATATACCGGTATCTGAAAAGCATATTTTGTCGACATCAAAAAATTTCGATGAAGGAAAGAATTTTCTTTTGATGGGAAAGAAGCCATCAAATTTAATTGTGTAAAGTGGTGATGTCATCATCATGTCAGTGATGACATCAATAGTCTAAAAAAAAATTTCCCCCCTCACCAATGGAGTTTTTGATTTCGCAGTTTGACTTTGAAGGCTCATATCTTGTTCATTTTAGCTCCTTTTTCTAAGCAATTTATTTTTATTTGGGCTAATTCTTTGTGTACTTCACAACCATGTGCTCAGTTTTTGATTTGGTGGACAGATTTTCTAGAACTTTTAGTTTTTCAACATTGTACCTATCTAATCCTCATTTTTACAACTTCTAGGGCTTCGTACAGGCACATACAAACTCCTTTTCAGGTGCCATTTTTTTAAAAGTGCATGATTTTTCATCTACTTCTTGAATCTGCAATTAGTTTGAAGTGATCTTGAGTAGATTTTGTACTTTCAACATATGGTATTTTTTGGCCTATTCGGCACTTGTATTACATAGATCTAAATTTAGGTCTTTACTTATTTTTTCTAGTCTATTCTCAACCTATTTGTGGCAAGTTGTAAATCAGAAATCATAAGTCCACTTAGCCAAGTTGCAAGTGACCTATTGTACACACACTAAATTATAAAGTGTCAAAATAATCTTCTTCTTTTTTTGGGGGGGAGGGTAGGGGTACTTTGATTGAGTGAATTTGGGGGGGTTTCTCTTGTATGATTGTGCCTATTTTCTCTCTTGTACTCTTGCATTCCATCATGGGTTCATCTAAAGTTCCACTCTTAACTGCACATAATTGTGCTACATGGAAAGTACGTGCATGGATTAAACTAATGGAAAAAGGTTTAATTTACTATATTGATGGAACCATAACTACATCTATGGATCCTAAGGCAGATCCAACTACATATATGGATTGGCTCACTAAAACTTCTATGGTATTGGGTGCATTGAGAAAGTTCATTTTAGATGATCTCATTTTCCATGTTGATAAATGTACTACAGCCAAGGAAGCTTGGGATAAGCTTGCTACTTTATATGGCAAGGTTGATAAGGTTAAGGGATACAAGCTTGAACATGATCTCCTAAGCCTTGATCCCAAGGATTTTGACAAAATTCAGGATTATGTCACTAAGGAAAATGAGCTAAGAGAACAACTAAAGGATTGTGGTATTGAGAAAGAGGATAATCAATTGGTCTTCAACTTGTTGGAAAAGCTTCCATCTAAGTATGCAGCCTTTGTTTCAAGTTTCTAGACTCAAAGATTGACAATTAGCAACATCACATCACCATCTTTTGAGGCTCTCACAGATCTTTTGATTCTTGAGCAAAATAAGTTGATGAAATTGGGCATTCTCAAGTCTTCAACTTCAAAAGCATTGGTGGTCAATCATGGAAACAACAAGCAAGGGAAAGGGAAAGACCAAAAGCAATCTTCACCAAAGCCACAAGGAGAGAACAAACAATCCACTCCTCCACAACAAAGCTCAACTTCATCTTCATCAAAGAAGTACAACTATTCAAGCAAGAGGGAGAAACCAACATGTGCATATTGCAAAAATTTTGGTCATGAGGAGCATCATCATCATGCTAAGCAAATTGATGAGTTGCAAAATATCCTTAAGAAGAAGAAAATCAACTTGCCAGCTACATATCATGAGAAGGACTCATATCCTTCCACTTCTACTTCTAAGGGAAAATGCACAACTCTCATGGAAACAACATCAAACTCATCTCCTTCTTCTACATCATCTCAACATAAGAAACGTAAGGGGAAAGCATTGCTTATAGTTGCATATTCCAATTCAAATAGGTGGATCCTTGATTCAGGAGCTTCACATCATATGACTTCTTCCAAGGATATGTTCTCTTCATTTGATTCTTGTTCATCACCACCCATTTTGATGGCCAACAACACTTCTTGGACAATTTGTAGGAAGGGATCTATTGACATTGAAGGTGGAGAATTCAATGATGTTCTATGTGTGCCTACTTTTTCAAGGAACATCCTTTACATCTATCAAATTACACATAGTGGTACAGGAAAGAGTGTAGAATTCACACCAGATTTTGTCATTGTTTAGGATTTGCATAGCAGGGCTCTTGTTGCAATTGGGGAGGTTGATCATTGTTCTTGATTCTACACCTTCTCATATTTTACTCCTACTGATGATTCAATTCACCCTAGTGTGGACACACTTGAGGAGAATGAGTATGGTTACCTGAATCTTGGAGTGCTCACTACTCCTGAGGTTCTTGAGCTTATTGTTGATATTCCATCTCCTACATTGACTGATGTACCTGATGATACTTGTGTTTCACCAATTTTAGTGCAACAGTGCATACCTTGTCTTCCAAAGACAGTTTCATGGGATGACTACTTGACAAACATTTGCAACTTGTTTGTGGAGTCCTACATTGTAGATTTGGGAGACACATTTGATTACTTAATCTTCTCTTTGATGAAGGTGATTATTCTTCAGTTTTTGTGAGGGAACACTCTAACCATCCTCTACATGATCAATCTTTTGAGGTTGATGTGATTGTGGATGCATATGTACAACAGTTGGAGGAGGCCACTTTCTCTCTTGAGGAGACGTCTTTGGAGTATATTCTACCTTCTTTCTTACTAGATCTTGAGTTGTATTTTTCAACGAATGAGAGTGTTGTTGCAAAGGGGTTCTCACAGGTTCCAGGAAGTGAATACACTGCGACCTTTGCACTTGCCATTGCAGCTTCACATGGTTTGGGAAAGGCATCTTTCAACATCAACATAGGGAAATTTGAGCAGATCTCAAAGACTCCTTACATTTTGATGGTTCTTCCTTCTTCACTTGTGGATTGGGGAGACTTCATTCATGCACCTTTGGTATTGTTTCTTCCTAAGGGGAGGAATGTTGTTCGACGTTTTTGGAGAAACTTCTTCATTCCTTCTCGAGCATCTTCCATGGGTGAACATTGTACATTAAGGGGGAGCTACTTTGTCTCTCTTCTTTTCTTGCATGGGGGGGGAATTTTTCCTCACATGGGGTTTTTTCCTTCCCATGTTTTGTTCATAAGCTTTTGTATCTCATCTCTCTTTTGGGGGGTAGTTTTTTTCCCACTGGGTTTTTCTATCTTTATTCCACTAGTGAGAGATTGCATTGCATTTGTACATGGGTACCTAACATGGCCCAGTTTCCAGGACCCATCTTGCACCTTATCTTGCATGGTTAGCTTGAATCTTCATTCCCTCAGTTGCACTTAAGGGGGGTGTTGGTGTAAATAAGTATTTTACTTATCACACTTTACTTAAGTTTACTTTGGGAATGCATATCATTGAAGTTTGCACTTGTGACACCTAGTTATTTGCATCTTGCATCTAGGTTTGTGCATACATTAAGAGATATGATAGGGACACTTAGGGAAGTGTGTGTAGGAGAAATTCCACTCTTTGTGGTGTGATCTAGTTATCACCTTTTTATCTCCACTTTTTGTGGCATGATAATTCCACTTTAAGTGGGTGATCCACCTTTCATGGAATTATATATTATTTCTTTCTACCTACCCTTGCACACGATTGTGACACTTTTCTCATTCATGGCCCTTCATTGTGTCCTAGCTTTCCTTTATAAGCAAGCCTTGTACATACTTGTAATAGAGCATCTTCATGCATATTGAGAATACAATCATCATATTCTCTTATCTTGTCTCTCTTTTGTGCTATCTTTGATCTCTTGATCCTATTGTTGCTTTTCATAAGTTCTTACATGAATTAGTTAAAGATCAAATGTGTGGCATGAGACAAGTAATTACTTTCAATCTTTGCCACCATGATTCCCGCTGCCCATCTTGGGATAGTCAAAATTTTAATATTTTGTAGAGGCTTGTAAGTAAAGCAAAGTGTTCATTAAAGATAGCTTCGAAAGAGGCACCTTATCCTGTCATTTCCAAAAAACTATCCCTCTCATTAATAACTTTAAATAACACCATGTGGGCTCTTAGATAATAATATTATGATTAAATAAATAAAACTCTAGTACCAATATTGTTATTGGGTTATTGGGTGATGACCATAGAGGTAATATTAATATTAAAAAAATTATTAATATTCATAATAATGTTAATATTAATAGTAAAGAATATATTAGTATTAATATGAACAAATATAATAACATTAGTGTTATAATAAAAGGTCATATTAATATTAAGAGAATAATATTTCATGATAATAGTTTTACCAGTAATATGATTTGATTATTAAGGATAATGGTATTAAGGTATCACTATAGAAGTGATTTGGTTATCAATGTTATGAGCACCATTAATACTAAATAAGCCACAATATAAGAATAAGTTCGGTACGTTATTTTTGTATCATGGTAATAAGGATGTGATTTTAATACTTGTGGATCAATTGGAATATGAATGTCATGAGTGATAGTTTCAACAAGGTGGCAGGGATCTTGGGAAATCATCAATGTATGATTTAAATGATGATCATTTTATAATTATATCCTGTATGTTATTTAAATTATCACATCATTATAATCCCTTAGATAAGATTAAAATCTATATTAGCAATATTTTATGATCACTAAATAGTTTCAAGTATAGCTCTAGAATTTAACTTGCTTAACTATTTGTAAAAGAGTCCACCAACTACACACAAGGAGTTACATCTATTGTATGAAGGGAGGGGCCTTACATAACATTAGCTAAAACTCAATGTTGAAAAAAAATTAGGATCTCAAGGCACAAGTATATAATTCATCAGAGATTGTTCCAACAAGAAATATAGGGTATTTTAGTATCACATCTTAGTGATCTCACCATTTTATGACTACAGGAAATGGTTATAGTTACCCAAGACAATGTTGACCATATCAAGGAAAAGATTCTTTTAAGTTTAGTTTCATTATAAACACACTAAAGAATTTTAGATGATAATTATGAAATGTGGAGAGCTCTTTCATAAATAAATAGGAATTTTAAAACTTAATTTTTTTTTTCATCAATTAAAGATGTCAAGATAAGTAAATAAAAAGTGAAGATCAAGTTTCACCTTTTGTCACACACCTCAATTACACCAAGTGCAAGCTTAGGTTTATTATAAATATTGTAAACTACAAGTAATTCCAATGTATCAAAACTTTTTTCATTGTAAACCTAGATATCTTTCTGCACACAATATGTGATAGAATGGTATTTTCCTGAGACATAAAAGTTTTAATACCCTGCCACGCAACCCTAGAGGAAGTTACAATTTACTATTCAAACATACCTTCTTCTTTTTTGTGTAAGTACAAATAACATGCAAGATCACTATCCATTGCCAACAACCTCTAAGATTACGAGACTGAGATTACTTAAAACCCAAACAAGAAACATGAATTGACACATCACATTTAAATACTTAATAATTTAAGAATCACATACATTCCAAACATGATAAAATTACGACAAGGCATAAGAAATTCCACAGGATTCCAATAATATAATTTACAATATGATTACAAAACTCATTCCCCGAATGAGGCAATTCCAATAATATAATTTTACAAAATACATCTTCCACCTCAATACAAAGAGGGGTAATAAATTACAATAATAACATAAAGGAATAAGGCATGAAGGTATTGGATCCCACGAGCTCTCCAATTGGAAATATTTTCCACACGAGCAAAAAGATGACCCAATGGATTAAGGTGCACATTCCACCCAACCATGTGATACCCAAAGGCTCACCCCCTGTGCTAGGAGATAGTAACAAGGAATCCTATACAAGACCATCCACCCCTAGACACAAGCTAAAACATAATTGAACCAACCAATCACATGAACCATACAACCATAAGGATAGCACAAGTACAACACTACAACACTGACATAAGTCACATTGCTTCCAGAAATAAAACAGATCAAGTATTATAAGAAGACCAAACACATAAAACAAAATACCAACTATTGTCATAGAAAGAGTGTCATCACACAGCTCATCATGGGATCTCCTCTAGGAATCTTCCTAGGCTCTGACCCCCACCATGGGTTATCCTAGTGGCCTCTACCGAATCCTGGTACCCATACTCACTCATGTAGAATCAAATACCTCTCGTAAGCACAAGATAGATGACCTTGCCATTCCAGGCCTTCCCATCTCATCCCAAGTCTATACAAGCCTTTCCGTCCATGAGCGAGGCTCAATTATCTTAATTAAAGTGAAAAACTACCTAACTTCTAAGTACATTAATTTTAGTTGTCACTTGATTAAACCACTTCTGAAGGTTTCCTAGTTTACCTCTTTGGGCTCTAGCCCCTAACAGAAGCCACTCTTCTACTTGACAACAAACCAACACGAAACCAATCACGAAGGATGCCAAAGGGCATACAAACAAGATAAATGATCACTCCAACTCTAAGAGGAACATATAATGAAAACCCACTCCAAACATTGGAGGCAACAAAAGTCAAAGCTCTCTCCAAACACTGGAGGCTACAAAGGTCAAAACCCTCTCCTAATTCAAAGGAGGCATAAAATATCCCCGTTCGTGAAAATCGGGTAAAACAATAGGTACAACTATATGCCCTACCCAAGGCAATACAATGGATGACTAACATATAACGACAACCCACACAATTAACTGAAAAACCCAACTGGAAAACTTACATAAACAAATCACTCCAAATAGAACAAACAACTCAATCAAAGAGTTCCTTAGCCTCAGGAAGGAAAACTTAGCACTACCAAAGTACACTCATAAATTTACAATCATAACAATATTTCCCATACAATACCAACAAGAATTCACTTAAATCAACTATCCTAAAATACATGTTCTTTAAATAACTCAAGATGTCTTTCAACATAACGATCTTTTCTCATAAAACAGGAGCCAAAGTCCATATATACCTCATATACTTAATCTTTTAACTATTCATATAAGTCCTAAACAATATAATTTTTATGAACCTGATCCATTCCTTGCAATTTGGGAAAACAAACAGTATTCCCCATTCACCATTAAAGGCAATGGAATACAAGAACTTTTAAATAACATTCTACCCATTACAACAACATTGTATTAAAATAACCATTTTCTTTACACATATTTAATATCATCAATTTTTCTCTAACTATAATCCATATAACTTAACCTCGTACATAATCCTGACCTTTAACAAATCCTTTACAAGAACTTTAAGATTCCATCAAATCAAACAGGTCGTTGTAAACACATTAACCAAATTCCTTTCAATTACAACCCTAACCCTTAACAAATATTTAATCATTGCACTAACCTTAATTTCCAAAATACAATAACACTAATTTTAAAATCAAAGAACTTACATACACCTTCCAACTCAAAACACAATTATAACTAAACTATTGTTAGGATCTTCTAAATCCAATTCACCCCTATAACACCTCGTTTGCAAATACTCAAAAGTAAATAAAATCGTATTGGCAACATTAAGAAATTAACAGTAATCATTTAATTTTGTTCTCTCATTCATACAAAATAATCGAATCAACTTGGTAGATAAAATCATTTGATTAAAAATAAATCAATCTTTATTTCAACTTCAATAATAAATAATTAACTTAAATTTATTCATATTTGAATACAAATATATATTAAATATATATATAAGTATATACTTGATGTATATACAATTTTATATATATATTTAAATATATAATTATCATTTGAATAATTTCATTTTAACTCAACTAAATAAATTATTTATAAATACATAATACCTATATATTCATTATATAGATACACATTATATGTATAATATATAAATACCTAAATATATATGCATTATATATTTATATAAATAATTATTAAAACATAAAATTTTATATAAAATCTTATTATATTATAATATATATTAATATAATATATATATATACATTATATATATAATATACAATACTATATATATATTATATATATATTATATATTATATATATTTATAATATAAAAAATAAAATAAAATATAAAATTTTAAATAATAAAAAAAACAACCTAGGGTTGTGGCCCCCATAAGGGAGGAGGACATAGCAATAGGCTGCACCCGGCCTCCTTTGTGGAGGCTGCGCTGCCTATGGCAGTGCCTAGCCTCCTCTATGGAGGTTGCGCTACCTATGGTAGCGCCCTCCACTGGGGCTAGGATGCGCAGCCATAGCTGCCCCCTCCCCAACACTTTAAATAATAAAATATTATTTTTATATTCATTTTTATTTTAATATTTTCTTTCAAAAAAATAAAAAATAAAAACAAATCCTCCCCTGTTTTTTCACAGAATTTTTTTTTAAAAATAAAAATAAACTTTTCCAAAAAACTAAATACAAAACATATTTATATAATATTTTTGTATATATATTTATATAAGGAATATATATATACATACAGAGATATTTTATAAATATATATATATACCCAAATTCTTATTTTATAGACAAATTGAGCAACTTTTCTACAAAAATTTTGTAATAAAACAATAAATTTGTCAACACAACAACAGGGTTAAAATTCTAGTTTGCCAAACAAATTTCTTTTGGTTTTCTTTCTATTTTTCCACTGTTTGATTCTTGTTTTGATTTCCTTTCCTAAATCCAACAGAAGTTTGCAAGTTTTGAAACAATTTCTCATGGGTTTTAATTGAATTTAAACAACATTTTAAAGATTTTCAAACAGCATAACCAAGATTTGAAACTTATTTCAAAATGGAAAACAAAAATCACAAAGAGGGAACCTGGTGTTTTCTGTAATACCCCCATGTTGCTGATACTATTTGCTACTATTGGTTACTCTTGTGTGTTAGTGTGATACTAATTTGTGATGGTGATTAATTCACCAACCTAGTGTGTGCGGATGCATAGTTTAGTTAATTGCTACATGTGACATTATTAGTATGATTTGTGTTACTCTGTGTGTTGTTTGGATTATTTGTTTATTCAAATGGTTTTTCATTAATGTTTTATATGTCGATGTGATGATTCTATGGTGATGTTAATTGGATTCAGTATTATTTTATAATGCAATGGTTTAATAATTAGTTATGATATGATTAGTTTGTTTAGAATGTCATTTCATCATTGATATTGTGATTCTTAGAATAGCATAGGTGAGAGGACAGTGTAGCACCACTCGTTTACGAGTGCCCTGCTACGTTGCAATTCCTCCTCACGATAGGATATTTTCAATAATATATATATACATGTGCTACTTGACGTTTGTTTGGATGCAGGAATTGTAGGAATAAGTCTCGATTCCACCTGCTTCGAAAGGACAGGGCGAGCATTAAATTAATCCAACGGGTAAAATGTTGTAAAAAGGGAGTTGATTTGGAAGTATCCCCATCCCAAGTACGTCATTCTATTATGAGTTGTTGTGTCATGACTGAAGTTTTGTACTTGTTGTTGTGAATTTTGATTGTTGAGTATTCATTTTATTTATGGTTCATGTTTATTTAATTAATCTTATTTTATAAGATTAATTAAAATTGTCTTATTGTTTTAATTATTTATAAATTAGTAAAATGTTAAATTTAAATATATTTTAAATTAAAAACTATTTAATTAATTAAAGTGTAAGAAATTAAATTAAATGCATATTGATGAAGATAATTAAATATTATATTTTTATTAATATTAAATTAGAAAATGTTGTGTGGATAATGTCTTGTGAAAGTAAATAATTTATTTTTAATTAAAATTAGTAGATAAGTTTGTGCTTTTAAAAACTGGAAAAGGGACCAATGAGAAGGGAGGATTTTTGAGGAAAAGCGGAAGAGCTTTATTTATTTTGATTTATTATTTTTGTGAGGGGATTATTCACACATAGAAGATTTCTCTGTTGTTTTTTATCTGTAAAAAGAAAAGAAATGAAAATAGCTTGGTTTGTGCTTCTGGGTAAAATAATTGTTTGAAGAAAAGATAGATTCGAAAAGAGAATGGCATGAGGAAATCAAAAGGACGCTATATAAGGGATTCTTCATCGAACGAAGGACTCTAGGGTTTCTTTTGTTATTTATTATTATTTTATTGTTTTATAAACAAAAGCTGGCTTGTTATGTTTGAAAATTCATTGAAAGAAGTTGTGTGATTTGAAATTTGTTCATATGAAAACCCTTGAATCTTCTCTTGAAAACTTTAGTAAATTTTTTTGAAGTTCTAGCTTAATAGCGAAAATTATTGTTTGAAATAAAAAATCATTTTTTGATTGAAGGTTGAATTTTGCATATTAAATCTGTAATGGGTTTATTGTAAAATATGCTATTATATTGTTGTTCTAAATCTCTAGTTAAATATATCTTATATATATATATATATACACAAAATTATATATATTATTATTTTGTTTCAACCATTTGAATGAATATACATTTATATTACAATTTTAGTATCTTGAGGATATTAAATAAAATATATTTAATTAATGTTGTGTTTTGTTAATGCCCTTTGTGTTTTCATACGAATTAGGATTTAATATAAAAATATATATATACTTTAAGAGTGTTGGGAAAAATTATTATTGAAATTCGTGTTTTTTTTAAAAGTATGAATTGTATATATAAAAGAAATTATAAAAATAAAATAAAAATTTTAATTATTGTTGGGGGTGGGCGGCCGGCCGTGGCCGTACCACCCACGACCCCAGTGGTAGCTGTATGCAGCCCCACTGACTACACATAGCAGCCGAGGCTACTGGGCGTAGCCAGTGGGGGGCTGTGTACCCCCCCCCCCCCACTGCCCACAGTACATAGTACTGTGGGCTTTGCCTGTGGGTGTGTGCTGCTAATTGGAATTAAATTCTGATTTTCTGTTTCATGCAATTTCTTTTTCTGTTTTATGTTTTATATATATATATATGGATTATGTGTTAATTGTTATAATAAATTTTAAATATTTGTCTTAATATACATATACATATGTAGGCGTATATACATGTATATATATATATAAATATATATATATTGGATAGTTATTTATACCGTTATGGTAGGAAATAAGTTTGAGAATTTTAGTGTTTTATGATGTTATAGTTTAATTGAGAAAATTAGAAATAAATGATGTGTTTTGATTTGAATCGAATATTCTCAAGTTGTTGATTTATTTATTTGATGAAATTTGTTATTCATTGTAAATTGTTTTATGGAGTTATTTATGTATCGGTTACCCTCAATATTATTCATTAAGTCTATTGCGGTATTCTCTTCGTTGTTTTATTGTGTCGTATGGGAAACCCTAGATTTATTTTACCTTTCGTAGGAGCTTAAGTTATTGTTTAGGAACTTCCAGAGGTGGGAATACTGTGATTTATATTTGAGCTTGTAAATTGATGGTTGTTCTTATGTCTTGGTTTTGGTGGTGAGGTCGATGTATATTTGGATTGTACCATTTGTGAATGTTAAACATATGATTTTGTGTGAGATGGATATGCCTCGCAAAAGATCCATGTGATTGGTTCAGTACTTCTTGTGATACAATCATGTTGTGTTGGATATTTTGTGTTGAGTGTTTAGAGAGAGTGGCTCTAGTGGGGGCTAGCACACAAAGGGGCTATCAGGGTAACCCACGTAGAGTTAGAGTAATCAGTGATAACCTAAGTAATTAACCATGGGTGAGATTTAAACACTAATAAGATAATTTTGATGTCTCATCCGCCTATTAGTGTTATTATAGACTAAAGGGGACTAAGAAAGTCATGGTTGGCAAGATCGTTGCCTTGTCTTCATGAAAAGGTTAACGACTCCACATGAGTAACCCTATGGAGTGGCGCCTTGAGATAGGTTGTCAAGAGAACCATAGATGGAGGCGGCACCTTAACTAGGTTGTCAGGGTAATCCATGTAGAGATGGAGGCGGCACCTTGTGATTGGTTTTCTGGATAATCCATGTTAAGCCATGCGATAACACTCATCTCTAACATTTCATTTGTGTTGTTTTGTTGAAGTCCTCTGGAAGTGGTTTGTTGATTTGTCATTGGCTAGTTTTGGAAGTAGTCATTTGATATGATGTCTTGAGATTTATTGATGATGTGTTTTCGTGAGTTACTGTTGTATCATCTGTAAAGTGATTTAATGTTAAGTTTCAAAAGTGGTCTAGTGTTATGTCTTTTGGTGAATTATCATTGATTGTTTGCAATATGGTTAGTGACATTATGTTGTCTTGTCGAGAGTTAGTCTATGTTACTGTTAGACGTGCTTGGTCGGGGATCCTTCCTTGTTAACTCCCAGCACGGGGGTGGTTGGGTGGAATGTGCTTCGCACCCCGTTGGGTTCCCTTTGTTTGCATATGTATCTTTTATTGCAGGGTTTTGGCGGATGTTGTTGATCCAGTGTTCTTTGTACCAGATGTATGTTCATACTTCAGATGTAATTTATTTATTGATGTATTGAATCCCACGTGTGTTGGGAGGATCTTGATGTAATTGTTATATGTTCATTATGTTGTAATATCATGTTGATGTGATGTATATTTAGGCCTTGTAATCATTGAGAACCACCATTTGTAATTATTGATTATGTTATGTTGTATTTGTGGAAGTATATATATAATTATTATCTTTATGATTAATTCATTTGTATTTTTTATATATGGTTTAATATGGATTACTTTTATTAATGTGGTTATTGTTAATGGATGTTTTAAATGATGTTGTGGATGAATAGTTTTATGTAATTGTTTAATTATTGTTTAATCTTTTATCTTCGTTATGGGTTAGTGTAGTAATGTCACTTCGTGCACCCCCAATGGATTTAGTTGTGTAACTTGGATCATTGTTAAGTTGTAATATTTGTGTACATGTATTATGTTCTTTTTATAAAAAATTGTTGCATCTTTATTAGTTCCTTTGGGGTTTGCACGGCGGGGCATTACATTTTCTCCCAAGCTAGAAAAACTCAAATGGTGCTTCCAATCTTTTTTCCAGCCCACCCAAGGATTCCAATCTTCTTCTTCAAAATCCAAATCTAGCCTTAGCAAAAAAAAACTCTCCACCAAAAATTCAAAAATTCCCATAATATCAAATAGAAAAAAGCTCAAATAGAGTTCTTCCCAAATTTAGTCAAACCCCTAAAATATCCCATCCACCAAATTTATTGCAATTTTGGGGGATATTTCCATTTTTTAAATTTAGAACAATTTTACTTTCAAAATAATATTTCATGCATTTTTCAAAATTTCTTTTAAAACAAAAGAATTTCAAAGTTTGCAAAGAATTTATTTTATCTAAAATTTCAAAGAGTGAAATTTAAAACACATTTCTATTTTTATTTTAATTCAACTCTAAATATCCAATATGATTTCCATTTTCATTTTAAATTTGAATCTTAATATACAATAATGTCAAAACAACTACTTTATTTAATTTATCACCATTAACCTAATTGATCAATAAACTAATTATAATTTTATTAATTCAATCAAATTAATCAATAAAATAAATAACATTTCAACATTGCAACTAAATATATTTAATTATCATTTTAACTACACCCACCATTTAATAACCTTTAAAATATGAAATTAAATAAATAACCAAAGAGGAATGAACCACATTAAAACAACAAAACCCAACGACACACTATGACTAGGGTAACGACTTGGTATGGAAAACCTAGCTACTATCTCCCAATCGATTATCGTTGGTCAATGGACACACTCAAACCTAGGAAACCAGGTGGATTCAATGTCCTATACCTGTCAACCTACAAACAAAGAGTATGTCGAACATGCATACATATATGATATAATAAAACACACTGTGAAGAGAAAATCTTGGAATCATAAGGCGCTCGCAAGAGAGTGATACAATCTTGTCCCCTTCACCAATACAGACTTTCTAACTAACAAGTCTAACATCAATAATATATTCAAAAGCATAAAGCATTGTTAATTAAATATCTGCTACGCTAATTCAAAACATGCCATAATGATAACATCAGAGTAAAATTCCATAGCATTAATATATAACATATGCATCACTTAATAGTTTGCGATTGAATAGAACTAGGTACCAAAGTCACAACATAAATAGAAACAACATAACAAAGAAGAACATTGCCGAACAAAAAGCCCAAAATGGAGGGGTGTTACAAAAGTTATTGCAGCCTGCACACAATTTTATTTTATTTGGTATTATTTAGCATCAATGTTGACACTTCCATATATATGCTTTTTGCATGCATTTAATATGTGCATGTACATGCCTTCTATGTTCTAAATTTGGAAGCTTACCATATCATTATTTTAGGTACAAAAATGGCATGAGTGCATCTTCTCATGTTGTAAATGATTCTCCTTTAGATATTCCACTAGCATAACATTAGAAAAACATCATAATTGATTATTTTGCGCCATGAAGAGTTACAAGAAACTATAACCAAGCTAATCAAAGATTTTTGTAAGAAAAACCTTCAATAACCACATCAAGATGCTACCTATATCATGTCAATCATGGATGCATATAGACTTTAAATACAAAGTAATCTAACTTATTTGAAGAAGAAGATATAAACAACAAGGTTTGTGAAAAACAATAGAATATAAATTTATAACCTTGTATCTTTACAAGGTCATATAGTGTTGCAATTCATCGCATGAACCATCCTGCAAATAGGACAATCA
Source organism: Sequoia sempervirens (assembly GCA_007258455.2). Lineage (NCBI taxonomy): Eukaryota > Viridiplantae > Streptophyta > Pinopsida > Cupressales > Cupressaceae > Sequoia > Sequoia sempervirens. Next base: position 4,220,772 of record VDFB02274714.1, read on the forward strand.
ACCCATGTCATCCAAATGCAACAAAATACAGTATAGTTATATAAGAATGAATCTTCTTGTGATAAAAATTATTGAAGATGTCACAAAACATAGAAACATAGTAATGGCACTGCCATAACTTGGAAGATATTATGTCAAGCCTTCATTGGTCAAAATTTCATGATAATTGACTTGATAAATTGGTGTATGCAAGCTAAGAGACATTGAAAGGGATTTTTTTCACCTAGAAAAATAACTCAAAAGTTAATTAAGCATGAAATTTAAAATTATGTAAATCCATATTGATATGGACACTAATAGATTATATGCATGTTTCCTATATTAGGATTATTTACAATTTAAATCTAATATTTAATTATTTCATTTGCTAATAAAAATTAATTAATGAGAGAAAGAAACTACCCTAACTTATAAATTACCAAGCTAGTTAATGGAACTTTTTAAACTACAACCAACTAACATGCCATAGGTAAGGAAATTAATGAGATACCTAAAACCAACAACATAAATTGATAGTTTAAATGCTAGCACACACTCACTTCTTCTCAACTGTAATTATATTTATACCTATATGGTTATGGTAATTGATATGCGAACACTCTTATACATAATTATTGGCTACATAAATAGCTTGATTCTCAACCAAGTAAAAGTTTAAATAGAGATAGCCTTTTGGATCAATATCCTACAAATTTTATTAGGTCACAATCCTCTATGTGTTATATTGATGTTTGATTGATTTAACAAGTTTGAAGTCAAGCAACTACGCATTGTTATGGATCTAAAACTTGGATATCTGCTATCCATTATGGACTTAAGCTTAAGGAGAATAAACACTTAAATTACATGTCTTAAAATTTGGACATACATATATAGACAACCTCCAACACCTTCTATGATGAATAAATGTATTTATATAATTGGTAGCAATATAAGGCTAGGTGCAATTGTAGATCAATTATAATTCAAAATTTCCAATAGAAAATTTTTAAAAGTATGATTCTCTAACCTTGGATTGTTAAGATATTCAAAGCATAATATAGAAATAAAGACCACCTAATTGGGTGCAAAAAGATGGGAGCCAAAAAGTGGCCACTTCACTTTTTCATCTAAAAATAGCAAAAATGTGAGCACGTTATAGTAAGAGATGCTCGCATTATGGGTTGAATTTCAAAAGTGTGTATTTTTCAATTCAAAAAAAGTATTCCCAAAACATGAGTGTGTTATAATGTGAGCATATTATAACACGCTCGCATTTCGGTCCACATTGAAATTTTTTCTTCTATTTTTATTTTCTCTTTCTTGTTATCTTTTAGGGAAACTATATACATGAAATAAACATTTAAGTATAAGTTGACATTTACATATTTCATGTATATAGTTTAAGTATAAGTTAGCATTTACATATTTCATATTTATAGTTTTAAGTATAAGTTGGCATTTACATATTTCATGTATATAGATTCATGTACATAGTTTTTCTCTTTTTGGTCTACATTGAAAAAAAAATCTTCTCTTTTTCTCTCTTTCTTCTTGTTACTTTTTAGGGAAACTATATACATGAAATAAACATTTAAGTATAGTTGACATTTATATATACATGAAATAAACATTTAAGTATAGTTGACATTTATATATACATGAAATAAATATTTTAGTATAAGTGATATTCAAGTATGGACATTTACCTTCTTATACTTTAAGTTATATTTCATGTATATAGTGTCAGGATATTTGAGAGCGGTTTCGGATCTCTAGGAGTTGTAATTCAAATTCTAGTTTTTGGAAGATCTTACAATTTTTTAGACTCAACCAAATTTCAATAATCAACAAGTTGTATCATCTTTCTCTCTCTATCTCACTCATTGTTTATCCCTTATGCTCTATATCTATCTCTCTCACATTCTCCTTCCGTTTATACTTCCATCCATGTCACCTCTCTCCATCCATCCATCCCTCCTTTTCTCCTTTCTCCATCTCCTTCTCTCTCCCTCTTTCTACTTCCTACCCACCTGTAAAGTCCCTCTCTACTTCACTCTATCTAACCTATCCCTCTCTACCTCTCTCTCCCTCCCTCTCTCAATCTCTCTACCTTCCTTCCCTCTCTACTTTGTATTTACCCTATCCCTCTTTTATCTTTCTCTCACCTTCCCTCCTCTCTCTCAATCTCTCCACCTTCCTCCTTCCCACTCTCCCTCACATTCTCTATATTGCATTTCTCTCTCCCTTTGTCCCTCCCTCCTTCCCTCTCTACTCTCTATCTCCCTCCCTACCTCTCCCTCTTTACTTCTCCCTCCCCCTCTCTATCTCTCCTACCCTATATACTTCTCCCTCTCTATCTCCTCTTCCTCCCTCTCTCCCTCTCTCAATCTCCCATCCTTCCTCCTTCCCTGTGTTTCTCTCTCACACTCTCTTGCTCCCCCATCTTTATCTCTCCTTCCCTCTATCTCCCTCTCTATATATCTCCCCACCTCTATACTTCTCTCTATCTCACCATTATCTCTCTCATATGCTTATATATCCTCCCACTGACCTTTCCTCTCTACCTCACTCTTTATCCCTCCCTCCCTCCTCTCTCTCAATCTCTCCATCTTCCTCCTGTCCCCTCTCTCCCTCATTCTCTCTATCTCACTCCTTCCCTCTATCTCCCTCTCTATATATCTCCCCACCTCTATACTTCTCTCTATCTCACCATTATCTCTCTCTCATATGCTTATATATCCTCCCACCGACCTTCCCACTCTACCTCACTCTTTATCCCTCCCTCCCTCCTCTCTCTCAATCTCTCCATCTTCCTCCTGTCCCCTCTTTCCCTCATTCTCTCTATCTCACTTCCCTCCCTCCTCTTAATATATATCACCTCTCTCCTTCCTATATATACTTATTTCTATCTTTCTCTCAATTTTTACATCTCCCTCTCTCTCTCCTTTCCTCTCTACTCTCTCTCTCCTTCCCTCTCTACGTCTCTCTTTGTCTCCCTTTCACCCTCTCTCAATCTCCCAAACCTTGTATCAAATATCATAAATCATAATCCCTATACCCTAAACTCTACACCCTCAACCCTCATCCCTATACCCAATATCCTAAACCCTAATCCATATACCTTATACACTTAACCTTGACCCTCAACCCTAAACATTACCCCTCAACCATAAACCCACAAC
>VDFB02274714.1:4234487-4250805 GCA_007258455.2 Sequoia sempervirens
TTGCAATGACAAGAGCTATATATATACAAACATATTAGGAATTTACAATGAAAGAAACTAATGGTATTTTATGTGTTTACTCACACATATTTCAACCTTATCAATTTTCTTTAATATAGTTATTTTAATCACTTACATGTAACTTCAACATTAAATTTACAAAATTATTATCATGTGTTGACATAACATATACCTATTCAAATGGCATACATATCCCATACTATGTAGTCACTCATCCTTGAACTATAAAATTAATACACTCAAAATACATTCTAAGATGATAATCATGCATTCTGGACTACATGAGTATCTTCATTTTCATATGTCAAGTATAATTGAATGAAAATAAATACAATAGTCTATAAGACACATGTACAAAGTTATTGGGTTGATCAAGTCCAATATCAAAGTACAATATAATAATACATGGTAATATTTCTTGGAATATCAATAGTAAATTATTAATATACATAGGAAACTTCATAGATAAACACTAGAACTAATCCTTCATTTAATGTAACCAGCGTGCACCCATCTAGAATAAAACTAAAATGTACTTGATGTCTATAGGTAGCCATTCCCTTATTATTTTTGACACATCAAAGCCCATGGTCCATGAGATGATTCTCATTCAAGGCTAAATTAAATGGGAAATAGTGTATTAAGATACTACTTGACAATTGGATCAAATAAATTTGAAGACTCGTTCTTCATGAGACATTATGTAGGAAAATATTACTTTATTGTGATAATGTGTATACACATGTTTGTATAATGAGAAAAATAGGGGGTAGATCACCAAAAACCTCTTTAAAGGAAAGAGTTGAACTTAACTATCATTACCATAATTAATTTTAAAGTGAACTATTGCATTCATTGTCTTATGAAGAGGTTTTGTAAATAAGGGAAATCACTAAAGTAGGATTTTACAACTATTTGAATAGCTTCTATGTTTTAAATATGAGACATGATATTGTGAGTGCCTTTTAAAATTTGTGAACACTTAACTTCAAACATGGGTTAGTACCTACAAATCTCTCAAGAATACTCCTATGAAATACCTTGTGAATGCTTCCAAATGCAATACATGACAAGAGAAAACTAAAGCATTATGAAAACAACAACAAATACATATTCCATAGTGGATTGGTGTCAAATGTGCAAATGACCCTTTCCCAATCCTTGCTCAAAAGTTTAAAATGGTGAGATGCAATGGAGATGAAGAGCAAAATCAGTTCTCAAACCAAAAAAGTGACTTTGCATGAAAATTGTGGATGAGTTGATGGAGATTAAGAATTGTGGATGAGTTGATGGAGATTAAGGTCTTCATTTATAGATTTTCTTGATGAGAGATTGGCCAAATAGGTGAATGTGGGACTAAAGATCCACCAATGAGAAGGGGCCACTTATTAAGTGGTGATAGGCCAACGGATGTGCAAGATTTGGGAAGTGTGCCCATGAGAGGGAGTTTCAAATTCAAATTTGAGAAATAAATTTTGAGAGGGGGACAAGAAAATGAGAAAATAAATGCAATGTTGGAGGGACAAGTCAACTTATCATGTTTTTCAAACTTGAGGGAATATTCCCCATAAATGCCATGTTGAGTGAAAATAAGGGTTTTAATAAATCAATAAATTGGTTTATTTGTGCAAGTGGAGATATCTAGAGGATTTGATGGGTGATTAGGTTAGGCTAATTAGGATTAGGTTAGCTTAATGTTGATTAGGATGATTTTGACTTTTAGGACTTAAATATTTGATTTATTTAAATCAGAAAAGGGTGGAATATGCATTATGATTTAATTAAATGGATGTTTGATTTATTTTATTAAAAGTTTGATGATAATGTTTATTTAATTTTGAATGAATGACCTTAGGAGATGGAAATTAATGAGATTACCTGATGAATGGATGAAGGTGAACCTGATTAATTGATGAATGTACCTAATGTGAAATCTAGTTTAGTTAATGAATGAACCTGATTGAATGCACAATTTTAATTTGCATGTCTACATTTTTCCCCTCTTTGAAGCAATGTAATTGTTGTGTTGGTTCAAAGAATAACTTGCCGCGATCAAAATTAAAAAAATTCCTAATTTTTCGGATGCCCCAGTGGAAAGAAGTACACTGGTACATTTCCCTTGTGAGAGATTGAGTGAAAAAAATTGATTTGAGGGTCGATCTTGGGATAAAGAGGTTCAAAATGGATGGTTATGATGAAATGATGCAAATGAGATGATTTTTAAGATGCTTTAGAATAACAAATCTATATTATTTTAAACAACTTAAATGATGATATGATGTGATGATGGAGAACATGGATGATGTGATATGCTATGATTATGCAATGGATGATTTATGAGATGCTTAGACTAACAAATCTATATTATGATGGTGAACATGCATGTAAGATGATATGCAAAATATTGATGATTTATGGATGCAAGATGAATGCACTGGTGATGATGGTTAATTACTCCTGTTGTGATGTTAGTGTGGAAGACATTAGATGATGACAAGAGGCTCCAACAAGCCAACTTTATGAGAGATGATGATGATGATGATGATAGATGGATGGTGATAGATGTATGATTTGGTTATCAAGGATTAGGATTTTAAAAGAGTCACCTACTTTATGTTTGATAACACGCCTAAGCATGATGCATCAAGGTATAAAGGACCAGGATGGCGTTGTACTTAATGTGATGGACTTTGACTCGACAAATAGATAGGAGTATTCTTGTTCACACCTGACATATGAAAACCTTGCTAGGATGCACTTTAGAAGTTTTAAACACCTCAGACCAAAACATGGAAAGGTATAACCAATCAATGCAATAGTCAACAAGCTGTCCAAAACATCCTCTATACATGTCTAAAAAAGAAAGTATTCGCCAAGTTATTTTACAAGAACGTCCAACAAGCATAGCAAAAAAAAAGATAATGATCGTTGCCCCATTCCTATCTCTCTAAATCCTTCGTTCGGATATCATCGAGAGGTTCTTGGACTGAGCGCAATAAGATAAGTCAAAAGACAAAGACAAAGCACACAAACAAGTTGATGTTCTTCAATATCGCTAACCAAAAGGGAATGTGTTTTTAAGGATAAGAACCAAAACTTATTGCCAAAAGATAATGCCCATTGTAGGAAGGATACATCCTAGGACATGTTAGTGGATAATAGCACACCATTTCGTTTATCCAAAGTGTTCTTTTTGATAAATAATGCCCCTTGTAGGAAGGATACATCCTAGGACATGATGTTATCAGATGATTGATATGGGACTGTTTGGATGATGGATTATTGACACAAATAATTGATCAACTTGTTTACGTACTGACTTAGCCTTGAGACTTGACGCTTTTGAGTTTTCATGTTTAACCTGCTAGACTTGTTTCTAACTGTTTCACCAAAGGTTGAGGATGACGATCAGTTTATTATGAGTAGTGTTTATTGCGGGTGTAAGCGAGATGAGGTGGATGGATTTTTTCAAATATTTGGATGTTTTTGAAGTTTTGCAATGTTTTGAGGCTTTTTTTTGGTATTTTTCAAGGTTTTACAAATGTTTTTATTTTTTATTTTTTCAATGTTTTTGGGATTTTCTTAGATTTTGACCAACAGACTAACCTAAAGACCTATCCTAGGGGCCTCGGGGGCTGATCAATAGATTAGCCTTGCCTACGTTATACACGCAGAGACCACGTAGTTCGACTAACGACTTGACCAATTTACAAATGAAGATATACATGATGAAATGTCAGTTTATTATGATAGACTCCTAAAGGACTGACCTAAATGTCTTGGGGGATGATCAAAAATCAACCTTGCCTACGTTCAAGCTTAGAGACGACGTAGTTCGACAAGATGACTCTGTTTTTTATCTTTTGACTGACTTTTTGACCTATTTTTGGGATTTTGATGATTTTGAATGTTTTTTGGATTTTCTAATGTTTTTGGATTTTATGATTTTCTAATGTTTTTTTATTTTCTGATTTTCTAATGTTTTTGGGTTTTTTGATTTGAGGACTTTAAGAATATATACGAATCTAATCCGATGAGAACGTGCCCCCAGCGTGATGCAATAGCCTACTCTGATAAAGGCAGGACAAACTAACCTTGAGGATGGGCCAAGTAGTACTAGGAGGGATCATGATATGAAACAAAACCAAGCTATGGTGCAGATGCTAGTGGATGAGTGATGGATGGAGACCTAAATGTGATGGATGATGGAAGTGAAATGGAGGGATGATGCAGATCAAACCATAAAGATCTTGGTGGATGGAAAATTCTTATTTACACAAGGCACTTGTTTGCCAGGTTTTCACCAAGGTACTTGCCCAAAGTGCCACTAAAGTGGTTTTCACTAAAGGACGATTTTTTTCTTTACTATTTTTTTAATCCTTTTTTCTAATTTTTTTGGATTTTTTGCTTCTTTTTTTTTTTGTTACCAAGATGCCTGTTTGCCAGGTTTTTGCCGAAGTAACCATTTTTTCAAGACTTTTTCTGATTTTTTGGTTCTATACCTTGAAAGAATTTGGCATAAAACTTTTTGAGATGGGAGCTATTCATTGGCTCCTACAGAGGTTCCCCTTCAAGTGTTGATAACTGATATGCCCCTGATTTGTAACTTGTTGTGATGATGAAAGGTCCTAACCAATTAGGTTTGAACTTTCTTTTGTTGCTTGGGTTTGGGACATTCTTTTGATTTTCTTTTAAGACCAGGTCTCCTACTTGGAAAGTCCTGCTTCTGATTTTCTTATTGTAGCTCTGTTTGAGTCGATTTTGATAGACTTGCAAATGATTTAAAGCATCTATCTATTTCTCATCCTGTAACTCCAGCTCGTTTAGTCTTGATACCCGATATTCTTCATCTGTGACAAGGTTTTGCAGTGATATCCTCAGGGGTGGGTGTTCGGATGCTGGTTTGATAGGCCCAGAGGGCAGGATTAATCTGCAAGTGCCAGTCATGACCTGCATCATTAACTATTTTCTTGAGGATTTTGAGGATGGTTTTGTTCGTGGCTTCTGCTTGGCCATTGCCTTGGGGATAGTACGGGGTGGAGAAGCGATGCTGGATTTTTAATTTCTCGCACAAGTCACAAACATACTGATTCTTGAATGGTGTCCCATTATCTGAGATAATGGCTTGTGGGACATCGTAACGATAGATGAGATAGTTCAAGATGAATTTTGAGATTTGCTTCTTAGTGATATATGTCATAGGTATGGATTCCACCCATTTTGTGAAGTACTCAGTTGCATTTATGATGAATTTATGGCCATTGGATGAGGTGGGTGTGATTTTCCCAATGAGATCGAGTCCCCACTGTGAAAAGGGCCATGGCGTGATAATAGGATGAAGCTCTTGAGCTGGAGCATGAATGAGGTCCCCATGTTGATGGCATTGTAGACATCTTCTTAAATGATCATGTGCTTCTTTTTCCATTGTGGGCCAATAATACCCCATCCTCAGTAATTTCTTGGCTATAGTCATTCCACTCGAGTGTGAACCACATATACCATTGTGTACTTCAGTTAGAGCGGTTAATGCCTCCTCAGCATTTAGGCAGCGTGACAAGGTACCTTCTATGCTTCTACGGTACAAGGTATCTCCTAGGATGACAAATCGAGATGCCTTTTTGACAAAGGTTCATTTTAGGTTTGAAGGTAGGTCAGTGGGTATGACTCCTATATGAAGATATGTGTAAATGTCATGGTACCAAGGATCATTAGGACCAACGATTTTGCACACGAATTTTGATTCTGGTACCTTGAATGTGGGCACAAGAAGCTGCTCGAGCAGGATTTCATATTTTGGAACATTGTTGGGGATATCCAGTAGGGACCCAATTGTTGCCATGGCATCTACTGCTCTGTTGTTGGCTCTAGGTATCTGTTCAAATGTTATTGCAATGAAATATTCTTTAAGAGTCTCCACCAAATTCTTGTATGGAGTGAGCTTATCATCCTTGGTCTGATATTCATTATTGACTTGATTTATGATCAACTGAGAGTCTCTGTACACTTTGAGAACCATGATGTTCCATTGCACTGCTATCCTAAAACCTATAGTCAAAGCCTCATATTTTGTGATGTTGTTGGTGCAAGGGAATGCCAGTTTGTATGATCTTGGTATGCAATCCCCTTGTGGGTTGATGAAGAAAACACCAGCTCCTGATCTGTGTTGTGTATATGAGCCATCGAAGTATAGTTTCTAGTGGTTAGCTATGTTGAGGTTAAAGATGGACTCATCTGGAAACTATGAGACAAGAGGATTCTCAGAATAAATGGGTGCCTCCGTTAGTTGATCTGCAATAACTTGTCCCTTAATGGCTTTCCTCTCCACATACTCAATGTCATACTCTGACAGTATCATTACCCATTTTTCCATTCTACCGGTTAGCATTGCCTTCGATAGTAGATACTTGAGGGGATCAATTTTTGCAATGAGCTTTATCTTGTGAGCCAACATGTAATGTTTGAATTTTTGGGATGCAAATACTATTGTGAGGCATGCTTTCTCAATGAATGAGTAATTTAGCTTATGACCAACCATTGTCTTGTTGATATAGTAGATAGCCCTCTATGTTATGTTTTCATCATGCTGAGCCAAGAGAGCTCCAAGGGTCATTGTTGTTGCTGATACATATAGGATCAATGGTTTCTTTGGGATGGGTGGCATTAAGACTAGGGGCGGCATTAGATATTCCTTGACTTTTTTGAATGCTTCTTCACATTTTGTATCCCATTTGTATGCTACCCCCTTGTGGAGTAGGTGAGAATATGGGTTCTACTTGTCTACCAGTTGTGCTATGAACCTTCTAATGGATTGGAGCCTGCCTTGGAGGCCTCTCACTTGTTTTAATGTCTTTGGTGCTTCCATTTTGAGTATTTCTTTCACTTTTGTCGGATCCACCTCGATACCTCTCATGGACACTATATATCCTAGTAGTTTACCTAATTGTACGTTGAAGACGCACTTCTTGGGATTTAGTCTGACTCTGTATTCTTCTAATATGTCAAAGATAGCACTTGGGGTTGCTATATGATCTTTTCTCTTTCTTGACTTAGCTAGGATGTCGTCAACATAGTCTTCGACTATTTTGTGAATCATGTCATGGAAGATCAATGTCATGGCCCTTTGATATGTTGCTCCTGCGTTCTTTAGGCCGAATGGCATCATGTTCCAGCAATAAGTCCCCCATGGACAAGTGAAGGCTATCTTATGTTGATCTTCTTTTGCTATCATGATCTGGTTGTATCCTAAAAATCTGTCCATTAGTGATAGCATTTCGTGTCCTACTATCATGTCTACTATCATGTCGATGTTTGGAAGTGGGAAATCATCTTTCAGACATGCCTTGTTCAAATCTTGGAAGTTTGTGCAGATTCTAATGGCTCCATTAGGCTTTGAAACAGGTACCAAGTTTGATACCCATTCTTGATAGTTTATTGGTCGTATGAATCTTGCATCTAACAACTTTTTGAGCTCAATTTTGACCAATAAGGCGATCTGAGGATGCATTTTTTGAAGCTTTTGTCTAACAGGTTTTGCATCTAGATACACTGCTAAGTGATGAACCACATTCTCTGGATCAAGCCTTGGTATGTCAACATAACTCCATGCAAAGTTTATTTGTCTTTCCTTTAGGAATGTTGCTAGCACTAGTACAATTTGGCAAATAAATGACTGTGACTAAAAATTTTAGTCACATGACTAAAAATGACTAAATTCTACATAAATGACTAATTTGGTCATCGAGTAAAATCACAACTAAATAATTGGTCAGACAAATAAAAATGACTAAATAAATAATTAAGTAAATGACTATTACTCCTCTATTCTTTTTTCTTTTAGATTTAATCGTAATCCATAGAACTTAAGCCCCCCTCATGAGACCCCTACCTAAATAGGCCATTTATAATATAATTTTTATATTAAATATTATTATATTATTATATTATTATATTATTATATTATTATATAATACTATATTATATTATATTATATTATATTATATTATATTAGTAATATACAATATAATATTTATATTATTAATATAATAAAATATTACAATAAATATTATAATATATTATAATATATTTATTAATATTATATTATTATAATTAGCCAATATTAGCTGATAGGCTATATATTGTGGGCACAACCCACCAGAATTGTCTCACGCCAGAATTCTCACACTAGTAAATCTTGCCATGCTGAAAAATCTCTTCATTGTCGAAAAATCTCACCGATCTCCAAATCAAAGCAAACCTCAGTGGCCCTCAAACTCGGATATTTTCATTTATTGTGAATAGATTGAAGCAATAATCATCACATTTTTAAAACATTCTACTGTGGTAGGGTTTCATAATTAATATTTACGCTGAAGGCATCCCCATGCTTAAGTTTTTCAACCCATTTTGATGCTAAATGGTTTAGATGGCACAAATCTACCATGTAACAAATGTTAGCCGTTCATCTTTTTTTGGCCATTTTCACGCACCTTTTTTTTGCTGGTGTTGCTTTCTGCTCCTCCAAACTCTTCATCCTTGGCATTGACCTCATTTCTCCACTTGCGCGGGATAATCCCATTCAGTTGAAAGAGAATTTTCCATCACAATCAATGTTTCTGTTTAGAGGGTGGGAATACAAATATCCGGTTAAGCATTTACTCTCGCTGACCTCATTTGATTCCTAAAATATTTGCTGGTAAGGAAGCCGTTTTTCATTCTGCATTCAAGGTTTTCTCTTTATGGCCATGGGAGCTCATTGTTAATTTCTCTGGTACTTTTTTCCTATTATAATATGTTTGTATTTGGGTATATTTCATTTGGAAGCCAGACCTACCTTTTCCAAGAACAAAGCAAGGCCTTGGCGAGTGGTTTGGAAGCTAGTGAGCAACCCTTCGTTTGGGCCTTCAAAGTGAGTCCAAATATGATATTCGACATCACACTAGATGTGGATTGTGCATATCTTCCTGAGGGCTTCCAAGAACATACAAACAGAGAGGATTGATGACATGGGGTTGGGTGCCGCAGCTGCTTCTTCTCTCTCACCCTTTTGTGGGAGCCTTCCTGAGCCACTGCGGGTGGAATTCCATGCTTGAAAGCATAACTTTGGGTGTCTCATTAATCACATGGCCAATGCTTGGAGATCAGCACTTCAATTCCAAATTACCAGTCAAATTGGGGATTGCAATCCAAGTGTGTGAGCACACAACTGGAATTTTGGACAAGGAAAGAGTGAAGAATGTTGTAACACTCGTCTTGATTCAAAAAAAGGGGAAAGAGATGAAACGAGATGTAGCAAAATTCAAGGACCGACGGTTGAAAATAGTACAACCACTTGCAGTTGCAGAGAATGCCACGTCGCTATACCCCAATGAGAGGAAGGTTGTCACAGATCCCAACACAGGTCATTCAAAAGGTTATGGGTTTGTTAAGTTTTCTGATGAGAGTGAGAGGAATCTTGCCATGACTAAAATGGATGTTATGTATTGTTCTATTAGACCAATGCACATAAGTGCAGCTACTCCAAAGAAGCTTGTAGGATTTCAACAACCATATTCAACGAAAGATATGCGTACTTAGTGTTTTAATTACCATTGATGTCAATTTACTTTATGTATTTTATCTTCCTTTTCCATCTGTATTATGTGGATATGCTGAACATTTCATTGGTTATTGCTTAATCTATTAGCTTCCATGGTTTAACTAGAATGTTGTTTCCTTTAATTGCTCGCTTCTTTCTTTGTAGGCTTGTTTTAGAAAAACCAAATGATCAATATAAGAAAAATGATTTTACTACATTCTACTATCACTAACATGCTAAGGTTTGCAAAATAAATAAATTTAAAGTGTAATTCTTGAGTCATATCCTCTTTGTTTATTATGCAACATTCACCAGCAAAATGACTGTTGTAATGAGACCTTAACTCCAATCATAATTCTTCATTTGAAAATTTCAAGTAGTAAAGCGACATATCAAAAACCCCAACAATGTCATTTATCTTTTGTGAACACCAAGAGAAGTTGTAGCAACATCAATATATATCTAGGGTTTCAAACCAAATAAATCTATTTATTGTGTTTTTTTTTAAGTCTTCTTTCTGGCTAAATTTTTGCAGTTTTATTGTTTTGGTTGGTTATGTGTGCATTTGCTAGAGCCCCTCTTGAACAGATCCATATTCATCTGGGGTGTAGAATGCCATGCAATATCAATATATTTACCTCCTACTGTCATTTCTTGTTGTTGGTCACATTTCTCTACCATTGTGGTCAATCGCAGAATTTAGGAGACATACAAAGTCAAACAAATTGAATGGATTGCAATTTGGAGTTTAAAAATCCATGCTTTTCTACAAATCTTATACCAGTTAGATAAACCATTCCAACTGTATTTTTCTTGGAGTTGGTTAGCATTTAATAGAGATGAAAAACTTGTAAATTTGCTGCAAAAAACTATCTTTTTGAATGTAATGTATCTTGTGCTGTCCTCTATGAAAAAATGCACAAAGAAAAACTCTTTTAGACTTATAAAATAACGTACCAACTTTCCTCATGCTTGCAAAGATTGTGAAAGGCAAGAGATGTAGGTTTCAAAGCTAGCAAAGGGCATTATGAAAATGTATTTGCAGTGAGGGAAGGAGGGTGGTTGTAGCTTAGCTTCTATAGAGAGCCAATGAAATAATGAGGTTACAAGAAAATTGTTGAAATGGTTACATTGTAAAAGGCCTTATATATGAGTGCATGAAGTACCAACATGTGAAGTTGAACTATGCCCTATTTATGAGTCTTTTCTTGAGTTTGGAGATAAGAATATGAAGGGTACAATGTACAAGTCTATGAAACAAGATCTTCTTTGTCTATCAGCAGTGAATTGATTATTCTTTTTGTATAATAAATTAGTTGGTTTGCAAATTCATCTCTTTTTTTTTATTATTGTGAGTTGGAGGGTTTTATGTTTTGAAAAAAATCTATTGTCATGGTATTAGTACAATGATAATGTTTGGTGGATGTATCTTATGATTCTGGGAATGAAATTTAATAAGAATATATTATTACCCATGTACATTATCTTCAGACTGTATAGGCATCAACCATAGTAATATTTTTTTGTCTTGGGAATAACTTGGCAAACCAAAAGATAGAGATTTTTTCAATTAATTGGGAAATTAAAAAGTGCCGAATTTTTTTTTAAAATAGAAAAAGAATTGTGGTTTTTGATTTCATGCCAAATGTAGAGGTAGGAACTAAAACAAAGGAGACCATGGATTATGGGTATTACTTTTGTTCATTAATTGAGGTTTTGTTGTCTTGCTGATTACACTGCATAGTACACTATTACTACATAGTTCAAATTTGAATTTCAAATTTAGAGATCAATTACAGATAACAAAATACATGGTCAAACTTACAAAGTAACAAAATAGGGAGGGAGCCTATGAGGCCTATCTATATTATGTGGCTCAATGAATGGGGTGTTGTATTCCATAGAGTCATGTCAGGTTTTTCCCCTATCCTAAAATTTGGGGAAGGGTAGGCTGGTGGGAGTGGTTAAGGTGGATGAAATTATTGCCATCTATTTAGAATTGATAAGTTATTTATTTTCATTCCATATTCAATTTCAGATTATAGATAAATAAACATGTTTGTAACTGTTACAGCCTGTGTCAAATAAAGCAACAATCACGGTCTTTGTTAAATAGATTTTTTTTTAGTTATGCCGCTATATTGCACCAAGAATCAAAAAGACACAATGGGAAACTCTATGAAGATGCATGCATAAATGTGTACTAGTAGATTCATAGAGTCTCTGGAGGGTTAGAATTGTCCAGTACCTGTTCAAAGAATTTAGGGACAATTTTCACATATGGTAGTATGAATTTTTTGAAAAACTGTATACAAGAGTCAGAGATTGGTGTTTCATGAGGACCTTTTTACTAGAAAATATCTCCAAAAATTTAAGAAAAATGTTGTGAGCCATTGCTTAACTTCCTTTTAAAATTCCTGTAATAATTTATAAATGATAACTAGAGATTATTGTAGTTTTAAATTCCTCCTAATAGCAATCATAAATATGCTAGCATGAATGTCATTTAAATGCTCTTTACAATAATAGAAGCTAAGTTTTTAACTAATGCTTATCGTTCCTAATTCACATTAAAAGTATAGTTGTAGAAATGAAAATAAACAACACTTTATTGAAATATGGTTTATTTAATGTACTATGTTTTTACTATAATTCACAAATCTGAATTTCATGCAATGTAACAATAAGATATTCAATAACTCAGATCTATGCTGAGTACAATAACACAACAATAGAAATGAAATTTCTATTGAAAAGCAATTAGGATAGGGTAAGAGGATGCGTTCTTTTTTTGAAATGTACTTGACCTGGTTTGACAGTGAATAAAGAACTACAGGAAAATTTGAAAAGTCACTCAATCAAAAATCAGGGTAAGTAGAAGATGTTTGCATACATAACTCTTGAGATCAAACACCCAGAATATTGATAAAGACAGAACAACCTCTGAAATATATATGTATATAGGTATATATGCATTCCTGGATGAAACATTCATGACATAAGAAACACTGCCTAAGAGTGGATTCTCTCCATACTGCTGCAGTATGTATAAATCCATTACTAACTTGAGCTGCACACGGGCCAATCCCAAAACACAGATTGAAGTGACTCTTATAGCCATAATTCATCATAATATAAGATTTCGCTTGTCATAGACTTAATAATATCATAGAGTAATTACGAATGGATTATAGGATTTCTATAGAGCCTGATTGTGCACAAGATAGCAGATGCGATTTCCTTGTTCTTCCAGCTACCAACACTCTTTGATATGAACCTGATATAGAATACCACTATCCTCTTGTTCCCCAATGCGTATGGCTAGAGCCAGGGGCTCAGCCTGATCGCCTGGTGTTTTCCTCCTTAGAAGACTACCATTTGCAGATAAGAATGATATGAGATGAGTGCGATTTGAATGGGAAATGTTGACTGTTGTGACCTAGAAATGCACCCTATGCAAAGTTGTAAGACTAACTAAGATTTCTAGTGACACATTCGATCACTCTAGGGTTCTAGGTCACCTGAGATTGGAGTGAACCTCCAGAGAAGGCTGGCTTCCTTTGGGTATCACCTAAACTATTGATCACTGTGAGGTAAAGGAGAAGGAGAATTCATTAAAAGCAAAACTAACTCTATGGTGATACACCGAGTTGATAGGAAACCAGGAAGTGAAACAAGAAGAAAATGCACTAGGAAACTTAATTGCTACTGTTTCACATACTCATAACAACTTCTTTTAGACCTATGCATCATTCTTAACGGGTTTGATCTACACGCACATCTTAGGAAGGAAAGATAAATTTCACAACTTTAAGGTATAGGTGCAGAATTATAAAACACAATTAAAGACTTGCATAATCAAAAGAAGGATACATAAATGAGAACAGTACAAACATGAACACTAGCTTCCCAGGTAAACTTTGTATTGTATTCTAGATTCTAGTTGAGTGACAAAACATACATCAGTTGAGGAAGGATTCACAAAAAATCACTAACTCTTTAGAGTGTATATTCTGAACTTATTACAAAAAGGAAAAAAAGCCTTATATATCAAAATGTGTCAGCCCCTTAGGGCTTATAAAAATATCTGGCCCTGGAAAGATCCCCCCATAGATCATTTGACTGAATTAATGTAGAACCCCTGCGTGTCCATGATGGTGAATAGTCACCCCCGAGGAAGCCTTCTTCAGATATTTCATAGCTACTGCATTCATTCTGATCCTGGCATCGTGTCCTATTTGAACCACCTCAGATGAACGCCTTGAATACCCTAAGCTCAGAATAGATATGCATTGCATTCACATTCTGTTGACATCGTTCATCCTAGTCAGACTGCCATGGCTTGTCTCAGCTCCTCCTGGTTGGTCAAGCGTATTCCACGCAAGCTCTATAGGAAGTCAATTTTTTTTAAAAGAATTGCATCTCGACGAGACACTAAAAGTGTCTCACCAATGCAATTATGTCCTCTGAATCCATCGGCATAGCATGTGACAGTCGATGAGAGTTCTATAGAGCTCACAAAGTCATACCGATTTTACCGGAGCCATTGGCAAGACACCGTTTATTGCCAAGAGGTCCAACAAGTTTAACAAGTCACGTGGAGATCCCTTTCTAACATTAAGACCACCCTCATTTGAGAAGACATCTCGTCGAAAGCCCCATCTCCTTTTCGAGTCTCCCCGAACGCAATATTCCTTTTGGCGTGACTACTATTGGTCGGGAAGACATCCCGGTGAGGTCCAACAGTCATACCAATTTTTCCTGTTGAATCACATATCGGTGAGACACTAATCATGTCTCCTCAATGCGATTAAATCTTCCCGCAACCTTTGACATAACATGGAGTTGTCACTGAGAGCTCCTAGCGAGCCCAAAAGATCATACCAATGTCGCCTCTGTGGTCGCCAAGACAACCATTTTTTTGGTGAGATGATTTACCGAAGGCAAAACATTACCCTGAGAACCCCCTCATTGCTTTGGCAAGAGCTTATTGATGTTGCCTCGAAAGCATTTCACTCCACCAGGCTCTAGATTTCCTTCGGCGAGACATCATCAAGTCGAGAAGACTTCATAGCGAGGTTCATTGTCTTGCCGATGCTCCTCCTTTCACTAAGACCACACTGTGTTGACAAGACCTTACCACGATGGCTTGGAGCTCTGTCGATGTCATTTATGTCAAGGACACATTCTACATCGGTGAGACTTCTAGGAAAAGTTTCCAACTCTTGGTGAGCTAAGCTTGCTTTCGATGAGACATTGGCCTATTGACCAAACCTCATGCCGAATCACTCATCCTACCACGAGTTCCTTTTGCTGTCAGTGAGACATCTCCACTTCGGCATGACCCCACACCGATATCCAATGTTCTTGGTGAAGTCTTTCATGATTGGTGAGACTCCTGCCAAAGGAAAAAATATCGAGGCCCCCCTTCATTCTTCGATAAAACATCCTCTGCCCGCTAAGACCTCTTGTCGAGCCCCTCGCTTTTTCCAAGCTCTATTTCATTTCGGGGAGACTTTTATAATCGCTGAGACATCTCAGCAAGATCCCTTAGTCGCATCAAGGGCTCTCTTTCTTTTGTGTCGGGGAGAATTTTTCTGTTGGCCAGACCTTTCCCGAAACTTGCTTCCTTCTGCCAATGCCTCTTCACTAATGATTATCGGGGAGACCTTTTGTCATCGGTAAGACCTCTTAGCAAATTCTTTTGACATACGCCTAAGGCTATCCTTTTGGCGAGACCCCCCATAGATCGGCGTGACATCTTGGTGAAGGCTTCAACCTATGTCGAGAGCATTCCTCTTGGTATGACTCAACTCCTTTGGTCAGAGCTCTTGGCGATAACCTCCATCCTACCTGGCAATGCGTTTATTTCTCCTTCGATCAGGGAGACCTTTGCCAATGACACTTTCTATGTCGCCAAGACTTCCCGGTGTCGGCAGTGTTAGTGTAATTAATATTTAATTACGCTTGCATAAGTTTACTTAGGCATTATTTATTTCCTAGGTTATAGGATCTTATCTTTATCTTTCGAGCTATCTTGTTGCTCAAGATAAGATTAGGTATTCTCATCTTTGCTTTTATAAAGCAAATAATCTCTTGTAATTAATGGTCCTTTTCGAATATATCAAATTGCATGTTTTTATGCAATCTCTGTTTTTTTGTTTTCCTCTTCTGTGGAAGGTAATTTTCAGGTTTGCAATTAGATCTTGGCAATTCTAACATGGTATCAGAGCCACGATTCGCAGCCCCTTCTCAGCATTTTCGGAGGAACACAGTGCAGAGCTCGTTTGAGGTCCCTCGAGGGTTTCAATCCTTGAGTATCATTATGCAGTGTCTTGGATCAGATCAACATTTTCCGTTGGATTCAGAGCACTGGAAAAAGTCAGAAATGACTTTCATTTTATTGATTTTCATCGCCGTTTGCCAGATCTGCAAGGGTCTCAAGCTCGGTGATTTTTCGAATAGATCTGGGGGTCGCCTGATTTTCGGAGCACTTTGGGCCCAAACGGACCTTGCCGTTGGATTCACAGCACCCAAAAACCCCCATTTTCATATAAAACTTGTCCGATTTGGACACAGTCGTCCGGAGAAGCAAAAATTTTTTGCCCAGGGGCCGTACGGCCCCCAGGCACGCATTCCGAGGTTCAAATTTCGAAAAAAATCAAAAAAATATTAAAAAAAATCAAAAATCTT
Source organism: Sequoia sempervirens (assembly GCA_007258455.2). Lineage (NCBI taxonomy): Eukaryota > Viridiplantae > Streptophyta > Pinopsida > Cupressales > Cupressaceae > Sequoia > Sequoia sempervirens. The sequence goes on from VDFB02274714.1 coordinate 4,250,776, forward strand.
TTGGAATTTCTGCGCGGCCAGTTGTTTTGG
>VDFB02274714.1:4253728-4295478 GCA_007258455.2 Sequoia sempervirens
AGATCTGAGGTTATTTATAGAAAATGTTCAACTTATTTTATGCATGCATTCATTTTTGTTTCGTGCTCTAGGTTTACATTTTCATCTATGTTTATGTTGTTTTGCATTATCTCCTTATGCAATCATTGGGTATTGTAATAACGAACTGATATAAAGTTCCAGTAAGGGGGTTTTCTTGCATCCATATTTCATTTTGGTGACAATTCGCATGAGTTTGTCTGGTTTCTTGTTGTCTCCTTCTAGCTTCTTTCTTGCTTAGCTAGACACATGTCGGATTCATTGGTTCACACTTCAGATTGAGAGCCTATGGTTAATGATCCACATTGGATCCATCTCAATTTGAGGGCCATGTTTTTATGGTTAATGTTTTAGAATCTTGATGGTACTCGTCCTATGGGCAGTTTTAGTTTCAGTTTAGCATTGGCTTCGAGACACAACTTCCAGATTTGTCATCATTATGGGTCCATTCATCTACTGTTGCTTACAGATTCCAGAGTTGATCGGTTGGAGTTTTCAAGTGTTCAGAGTGGCATCGGGTGCTTTGTTGCTATCATGATTCCTTGAGTCAATCAATGAATCTCATCAGTTCGATGAGTATCTGAAGAATATTTCCCTTGCTTGCCTATATCAAGTTCGGTGTTACTCTCTGAGTTCTTCAAATTTAGCCTAGCCGCTGTCAGTTCATCTCTCGAGGGGTTTTCTCTCTTTACATTTTTACATGAGTACCTGATCAGGCCTTGTTTCTGAGACTCATATTTGCATAATAATTTGCTTCTCCCTAAGTTGCACTTATGGGGGGGTGTTAGTGTAATTAATATTTAATTATGCTTGCATAAGTTTACCTAGGCATTATTTAATTCCTAGGTTATAGGATCTTATCTTTATCTTCGAGCTATCTTGTTGCTCAGATAAGATAGGTATTCTCATCTTTGCTTTTATAAAGCAAATAATCTCTGTAATTAATGGTCCTTTTGAATATATCAAATTGCATGTTTTATGCAAATCTCTGCTTTTTTGTTTTTCTCCTTTGTAGAAGGTATTTTCTAGTTTGCAATCTGATCTTGGCTATTCTAACATGGTGTCAGAGCTACGATTCGTAGCCCCTTCTCAGCATTTTCGGAGGAACACAGTGCAGAGCTCGTTTGAGGTCCCTCGAGGGTTTCAATCCTTGAGTATCATTATGCAGTGTCTTGGATCAGATCAACATTTTCCGTTGGATTCAGAGCACTGGAAAAAGTCAGAAATGACTTTCATTTTATTGATTTTCATCGCCGTTTGCCAGATCTGCAAGGGTCTCAAGCTCGGTGATTTTTCGAATAGATCTGGGGGTCGCCTGATTTTCGGAGCACTTTGGGCCCAAACGGACCTTGCCGTTGGATTCACAGCACCCAAAAACCCCCATTTTCATATAAAACTTGTCCGATTTGGACACAGTCGTCCGGAGAAGCAAAATTTTTTTGCCCAAGGGCCGTACGGCCCCCAGGCACGCATTCCGAGGTTCAAATTTCGAAAAAAAATCAAAAAAATATTAAAAAAAATCAAAAATCTTTTGGAATTTCTGCGCGGCCAGTTGTTTTGGCCACCGCCGCCCGGTGGCCACCGGGCGGCCACCGGGCGGCCACCTGCCACCGGTCCGCACCGGTAGTTTCCACCCGCGCACCGCCCGTTCTGCACCGCTCCGCCTGTTCATCCGCGCCACCGCCGCTCCAGAGGATCTCAGCCCCCGCGGGCCCATATTGCTTAGCCCCCAGTCTTATTAGAGTCCGGGAGCTCAGCCCCGAGCTCCCCGCCGGGCTTCCAGCCCCTCGCCCTGGTCACATGGGTGACCAGGGGCTGCGCCCTAGGAGCCAACCGCTAGCCCCATGGTCTGCCCAGGCGACCAGGGGCCGAACTTTTTCAGCCCCTGAGGGCTTATTGGAGACATATTGGACCCTTTTGGAGCACATTCACGGAATTGGGCATATCTTGAGCATACGGCATCGTTTTTTTGCAAACGAGATATCGCCAGAAAGCTGTTTCTGAGCTCTACGCAATGGTGCTGGTGATATTTTCTGGTTTTTCTTTTTTGATGTCTTTTTCAGCCTCGGAAGTCAGATGTTGCATTTTTCACTCCGGGACACATATTTTTTCACTCGCTTATCCGTTTTTCGCGATTTTTGCGGCGTCGGAAAGCTGGTTTCTGCCTCTATACAGATCTGAGGTTATTTACAGAAAATGTTCAACTTATTTTATGCATGCATTCATTTTTGTTTCGTGCTCTAGGTTTACATTTTCATCTATGTTTCTGTTGTTTTGCATTATCTCCTTATGCAATCATTGGGTATTGTAATAACGAACTGATATAAAGTTCCAGTAAGGGGGTGTCTTGCATCCATATTTCATTTTGGTGACAACTCACATGAGTTTTTCTGGTTTCTTGTTGTCTCCTTCTAGCTTCTTTCTTGCTTAGCTAGACACATGTCCGATTCATTGGTTCACACTTCAGATTGAGAGCCTATGGTTAATGATCCACATTGGATCCATCTCAATTTGAGGGCCATGTTTTTATGGTTAATGTTCTAGAATCTTGATGGTACTCATCCTATGGGTAGTTTTAGTTTTAGTTTAGCAATGGCTTCGAGACACAACTTCCAGATTTGTCATCATTATGGGTCCATTCATCTACTGTTGCTTACATATTCCAGAGTTGATCCAGTTTGGAGTTTTCAAGTGTTCCGTGGCATCGGGTCTTTTGTTTCTTTATCATGATTCCTTGAGTCAATCAATGAATCTCATCCGGTTTCAGTAGTATACAGAAGAATATTTCCTTGCTTGCCTATATCAAGTTCCAGTGTTACTCTACAGAGTTCTTCCAGTGCTTCTTCGCAGCAGTTCATCTCACTGAGGGGGGTTTTTCTCTCTTTACATTTGTCATGAGTACCTCATCAGGCCTTGTTGCTGGGACTCATATTTGAATAATAATCTACTTCTCCCTAAGTTGCACTTATGGGGGGGTGTTAGTGTAATTAATATTTAATTATGCTTGCATAAGTTTACTTAGGCATTATTTATTTCCTAGGTTATAGGATCTTATCTTTATCTTTCGAGCTATCTTGTTGCTCAAGATAAGATTAGGTATTCTCATCTTTGCTTTTATAAAGCAAATAATCTCTTGTAATTAATGGTCCTTTTCGAATATATCAAATTGCATGTTTTTATGTAATCTCTGTTTTTTTGTTTTCCTCTTCTGTGGAAGGTAATTTTCAGGTTTGCAATTAGATCTTGGCAATTCTAACAGGCAGGACCTCATGGCGATATCTTCAATTGTTGGCAAGCCCTTTCATATTTTCGTGGGGCCTCCCTTTGATCGGCAAGACCATCTCCGTTCGCTGAGACCTTTCGTCGAGCCCTTCACCTCTTGTCAAGCTCTGATCTCGGTGAGACATTACGAGTCGGGGAGACCCTTCTCCAATGGTCGCTCCTTATGCCAATAGTGCCTCAACCTCATCGTTGTCAAGGAGACTTCCATGGTCGTCGAGACCTTTTTTCGAAAGACAACTCACACCGATAGGATCCCTAGTTTGAAGCACTCAGACCTAATGGAACCCCTGCTAGTCGGCGAGACATTAGGAGTGTCCTGTTGACTTTCTCCTTAGATTATTTTCCTGTTGAAACTCCCTAGGGAAGTTTCTCCCACTGAGTTCCCCGTGACCTAGCAACAGATGTAGAGTCTTTTCCCTCATGTGAATGCTACATTGGCCTCTGAAGATCTAACATATGATTATCTTGCTTGACTTAAACTCTAGGTGAAATATAGGCAACAATTCTTGCGACCTTTGCGAGATGTTTTCCTCCTAAACATGAGAATCAGTGGCTACAATTTGTCCATTGGGTATGGAGTCATTAGGAAGCTTAGAGAACAAATGAAAACGTCAGTCGGCACATGGTTGCAATTTACATGAAACTTATAGAACACAATAGATTGTTGAAACAACAAAACAGGAGAAAAGGAAAATAACTATTTACTGTGCTAAACAACACCCAGGGAAAGGAGAAAGATAGAAAAAGAAATGAGCCACAGTGCAAAAGCACTTATTGAAAACATAACACTTAACTAATATATACAAAATAGGAACTCCATCAGACTTGAAAATAGGGCTTAAGGTGTATCCCATTAACTGGGATAGGAAGTACTTCCCCTCCTGTTGTATCTAGTTAATAAGCATTGTGTTCCTTGCAGTCTGTGACAATAAATGAACCGGTCCACATATTGTCAAACTTAGTGTGATGGTCAAGCCTACTTTACAGAACATCCCATTTGAGGACAAGATCTCCCACCTTAAAATACTTTATTGTAGCCCTTTTATCAAATGTCTTCTTCGTCTGGATCTGATGATACTCCAAAGCTTCGACTACTCTGTCCCTTGATTATTCGAGCTCCATGAGCTCTGAATACCTTATAGACATCAGGTCCTGTTCCTCAACCATCTCCAACTGGTGAACAATGTCAAGGGCTGGAAGCTCTACAGATAGAGGCAATCTAGCCTCTTTTCCATAGACTAACATATATAGTGAATTACCGATAGATCTCTTAGGGGTCACTCTGTCTGCCCAAAGTGCATTTTTCAAACTGATGTGTTAGGTCCTTTGATTATCCTCTATGGTTCTTTTGATAATCCTGATGAGATTCTTATTTGTGCTTTCAACTAGGCCATTACCCTAAGGGTAATAATTTGAAGACGTGCTCAAATGAATGCCATGCTTAACCGCCCAGTCAATTAATCTTAATCCCACAAATGCAAGAGCATTATCAAAGATGATAGAGTCAAGAACTCCAAACCTAGTGACTATATCCTCATAGAAGCTCAAAATTGAAGACTCTTTTGGTTCTTTCAAAGCTATTCCTTATGTCCATCGTGTGAAATAATCTATAGCAGTCAACACCCACTTATGACCAACACTGGATGGGGGGTTAATTGGCCCAATGAAATCAATACCCCATCGCATGAAGGGCTGCTCCACTTGAATTGTATGTAGAGGCATAGCAGGTAGCTTTTCCTTTCCTAAAAATAGAGCACATTTGACACACTTTCTTGACCAAGAGTATGCATCTTTGAACAAGTTGGGCTAGTAGTAACTAGCTCTCATGATTTACCAGACAGTAGTTCTTGGGGCAAAGTGACCTCCCGCAGCTCCATCATGAAATTCATGAAGTACTTTTTCAACCTGATCACTATGAATGCATCGTAATAGGACACCATTAAGATCCTTTTTGAAAAGAACATTATTTACCATTACATATGGTATGGACTGCAATCTGAAGTATCTTCTTTTGGCCTTGTTCAACCTTGATGGGCATTCACCAGTTTGTAGGAATTGGGTCATATCTTGAACCCAATTAGTTATCCCCACAGTCGCATCATCTTGAGCATTCTGAAGTCCATCTGTATTACCAAGCACGACATCCTTTTCTAATTCAGTTTTACTGCTTGACCCTATAGCAAGCTGCTCACAAAGACCCTTACCCCTAACTAGTTTGGTGATCTTGATATCTACATCATACTCCATGACCTTAGTGATCCACCCTACTCTTTTTTAATTCAAATCTTTATTCAACATAAATTCCTTCACACTTGAGTGTGCAACCAGAATATGAATCTTATTGTTTGAAAGCAAAGGTTTAAACTTCTTCAAACTTCTGATCACAGCGAGAACATGCTTCTCAACAAATGTATACCTTTCTTCGTAATCAACAAGTATGTGGCTAAAGAAGGCTATTGGTTGTTCCAAATTGTCATTGTTCTTCTAAACCAACATAGCAGAGATTGAACTACTACTACCAAAAGCATATAAAAAGAAGTCTTTAGAGAAGTCTGGGTTTACCAATGTTGGAGAAGATGCTAATGCCTCCTTGATTTCTCCAAAACTATGCTTTGCCTCCTTTTTCCAACTGAAAACTGTATTCTTTTTTAACATAGCTGTCAAAGGTTGTAACAGGTTCACCACATTTGGGATGAACCTTCTTAGAAAGTCGATATAGCCTAAAAAGCTCTGTAGACCCTTCTTGTGATTTGGTAATGGTAGCTCAAGTATAGCTCTAAATCTTTCAGGGTCAATAGTGATTCCTTGCTTTGACACTATGTGTCCTAATAATTTCCCTTCATGAACAACAAAGATACTCTTCTTTGGATTGAGAGAGATACCAAACTCTCTACATTTTTCAAAAACTTGCCTAAGATGTAACAAATGTTCATCAGCATTCTTGGAATAAACTGTAATGTCATCTAAATAAATCAGTATAATCTTGTTGATCAAACTTTGAAATGCCATGTCCATGGCTCTCTGAAACGTGGCACTAGCATTGGATAAACCAAAAGGCATCCTTTTGTATGCCATGGTGCCCCACTTAGTGGTGAAAGCGGTTTTGAACCGATCTTCCTCTTTAACCAGTACTTGATTATAACTCAAAAAACCATCCAATAAGGAAAATATTTCAGAGCCAGCAACTTCTTGTAAGATTTGTTCCATGGAGGGCAGTGGGTAGCTGCCCATTCATTCAGGAGTACCTCAGGTACACTCTTAGCTTGTCATTCTTGTGCCACAGCAAGTTCGGTATCCTCTAAAACAATAGAGTTAATATTTATAGTAGATGGCACATAAGGTTTGATGTGATTCTTGGAAAGAGATTCAAAAGTTATGGTTACCTTAGTACCATACCTGGTCCTAAAAAGCATATGGGACCAATCTGAAGATAAATACCCTCCAATTTTAGCTGTGAAGTCTCTAGATAGGCATAGAGCAAAAAATGGTGGCAAATCTATGACAAAGACATCCCGCAAGATCAAAAAGTTGGGACAGGCATGTAATGTGAGATTTAGATTTTTAATAACACCTATAGTTTTTACTGCTATCCTATCCAATTGAAGTACTCTCTTTTCTAATGGCTGGTATTGTAAACCTAGCTGGTCCACAATCTTTTTTGGCATTACTGAACTACTAGCCCCACTATCAACCATGCAATTATGCACTAATGTATCCCCTACTAGTAAGGAAACATATAAAGGAGGGGGCTTGACACCATTAATTTGTTGTGTGGTACTATCCAAAGGTGCATTGGTTGAGACTAAATTTGTTTGTCCTAAAGAAACTTCATTTGGAGGATTCAAATTAACTGGATTTGATAAGGTTGATTGTAACAAATTGATTTGATCAGGGATTGCTAGAGAATTCCACATTGAAATTGAAACATTCATTTTTTTCATACTTTCAACAATGTTGAAAGGTGCAGATATATTTACCTTTGGTTGCATCTTTGCAACAACACGGTCGGGTTGCATTTGACTTGCAGATGAAGCAGGTAAAGGCTGCTCCTTACTAGTGTCGTGACCTCGCTGCGAGGTGCATGATACTTGCTGATTTGATGGACCAAAAGTTCCTTTATCTTTATTGGTTGCTTGCTCAACCTTGAAAGCCCTCTTCTTGGCTCTAGTATTAGCAACAACAGATGTATCATCCTGGTTCACTCCACATAATTCTTCTCTTTGCCAATTCAGGAGGGTCGAATCATCTCCAGGTGGATCCTGCTATTGTTGATACCCCTCCTTAGGAAAATCTTGCGCACCTACAACATTTTGCACCATAAGTGCTTGATTGATGACACCATTAGAGCATGTAGCTTGATTATGTGGTTGATTACATGGATAAAACCATTTATAATCAGCAGCCAAATTGTTTTGAACAGGGACAAGCTCTTTGACAGCACTAACTGGAGTTGGATTATAGGCCTGAAAAGGCCTTGTGTTCAAATTATGTCTTGTGACTTGATAATTTCCTTGATACTGCTATCTATTCCCCTGGAATTGCTGTTGTTGACCTTGAAAAGGCTGACTTGAGGCCTGATTCTGCTGCTGATAAGGCTTAGAATAGGACTGTTGCTTTTCCAAGTTCACCAACTTGTTGCCAAAAGTTTGCAAAAGACTTTGGATCTCTTGTAACTCCTGTGATGAGACTGAAGCAACATTTTCTTGCTTATCAATGGCTGGAACAGTACCTGGTAGCGTTGGTACAGCTGGTAGAGGCGTAAAAGGAGGTATTTGCAAAGGGATATTTGCTTGAATCTCTAAAAATATTGGCATTGGTGGCCTAGGAGCAAGTTTACCAGCCTGTATTAGGCTGTTTTCAGCTCTGATAGCTATTTCAAAGGCATCCGGTAAAGACACTCCTCCCATTGACTGTATCATGACAGCTATATCACTGTTCAGAGCTCTCAAAAGTATAAAAATGCGTATTCTAGAGGTGGCCTTACTGTCGCAGGGATTCTATCCCAAGTCCTTTGGAATCTGAAGTTGAAGTCATTCATCTACTCTTGTGGAGCCCTCTTAATTGTAGTCAATTGCTCCAATAGAGATAAGTTATCAGACCTGTCTTGAAACTGTTTATGCAACTTGTCTCCAAATTCCTTCCAAGTTGCAATTGAACTGAATGGTAGGCTCCTATACCATTGCACAACTCTTCCTTTTAATGAAGCAGCTAGTAATCTCACTGCAACATCCTCTTGGGTTATGTGATGGACTCCACATAACGAAGCCACATCTTGCATGTGTTTAATTGGAGTAGTTTGATCTTCTCCCGTGAAAGTTGGAAAACTCTTCAAGGCTGCCATTGGAATGTCATTGTGTTGTGCCAGATTCAACGGGCTCCCTCCATTGAAAGCAATGAAGGGTTGATTCCTTGGAGCGGCCATTGGAGGTATCTGAAGTGGATTTGTGGGTGGAGCAAGATGAGATCCTACAGATGGAGGAGTGGACTGAGTTCTTCTATGATGAATAATTATTATTTCCTTCCTCTTTGTTGCTCTGCCTGGTCTTCTTGGTGGTGACAGCTGTAGATATTCAAAAAGGCCCGAGTTGCTTCTTGTTTGAACTCTTTTCATAAACTATAGAAGGCGTTGATTTCTAGAGTTCTTCCTCTTTGTGGAGTTGCCAGGTATGCAAAAAGGCTTGTATAAAGTATATAATTCACTGGCTGCATACCAAACCAGAAATTAAAAACAAATTCCTGTCCCACCGGGTGTGCCAGAAACTATTGTCACCTAGAAATGCACCCTATGCAAAGTTGTAATACTAACTAAGCTTTCTAGTGACACATTGGATCACTCCAGGGTTGTGGGTCACCTGAGATTGGAGTGAACCTCTGGAGAAGGCCGGCTTCCTTTGGGTATCACCTAAACTATTGATCACTGTGAGGTAAAGGGAGAAGGAGAATTCATTAAAAGCAAAACTAACTCTATGGTGATACACCGAGTTGATAGGAAATAAGGAAGTGAAACAAGAAGAAAATGCACTAGGAAACTTAATTGCTACTGTTTCACATACTCATAACAACTTCTTTTAGACCTATGCATCATTCTTAATGGGTTTGATCTACACGCACATCTTAGGAAGGAAAGATAAATTTCACAGCTTTAAGGTATAGGTGCAAATTATAAAACATAGTTAAAGACTTGCATAATCAAAAGAAGGATACAAAAATGAGAACAGTACAAACATGAACACTAGCTTCCCAGGTAAACTTTGTATTGTATTCCAGATTACAATTGAGTGACAAAACATACATCAGTTGAGGAGGGATTCAAAAAAAATCACTAACTCTTTAGAGTGTATATTCTGAACTGATTGCAAAAATGCAAAAAAGCCTTATATATCAAAATGTGTCGGCCCCTTAGGGCTTATAAAAATATCCGGCCTTGGAAAGATCCTCCCACAGATCTTTTGATTGAATTAATGCAGAACCCCTGTGTGTCCATGACGGTGAAGAGTCACCCCCGAGGAAGCCTTCTTCAGATATTTCACAGCTACTGCATTCATTTTGATCCTGGCATCATGTCCTATTTGAACCACCTCGGCTAAACGCCTTGAATGCCCTGAGCTCAGAATAGATACGCGTTGCATTCACATTCTATTGACACCGTTCATCTTGGTCAGACTACCATGGCTCCTCTCAGCTCCTCCTGGTTGGTTGAGCGTATTCCACGCAGGCTCTGTAGGTGGTCAAAACTCTTTTGAAAAGAATCACATCTCACTGAGACACTGAAAGTGTCTTACCGATGTGATTATGTCCTCTGAATCCTTTGACATAGCGTGTGATAGTCGATGAGAGTTCTATCGAGCTCACAAAGTCATACCGATTTTACTGGAGCCATCGGCAAGACACTTTTTATCGCCAAGAGGTCCAACGGGTTTAACAAGTCACGTGGAGATCCCTTTCAATCCCTAAGACCACCCTCATTTGGGAAGACATCCCGTTGAAAGCCCCATCTCCTTTTTGAGTCTCCCTAAATGCAATATTCCTTTTGGCATGACTCTCGTTGGTTGGGAAGACATCCCGGCGAGGTCCAATAGTCATACCAATTTTTCCTGTTGAATTGCATATCAGTGAGACACTAATCATGTCTCCCCAATGCGATTAAATCTTCCTGCAACTGTCGGCATAACATGGAGCTATTGCTGAGAGCTCCTAGCAAGCCCAAAAGATCATACTGATGTCGCCTATGTGGTTGCCAAGACAGCCATTTGTTGGTGAGATGATTTACCGAAGGCAAAACGTTACCTCGAGAACCCCCTCATTACTTTGGCAAGAGCTTATTGATGTCACCCCGAAAGCATTTCACTCCACTGGGCTCCATATTTCCTTCAGCAAGACATCATCAAGTCGAGAAGACTTCATAACAAGGTTCATTGTCTTGTCGATGCTCCTCCTTTTGCTGAGACCACGCTGTGTTGACAAGACCTTACCGCGACGGCTGGGAGCTCTACCGATGTCATTTATGTCAGGGAGACATTCTGCATTGGTGAGACTTCTGGGTGAATTTTCCAACTCTTGGCGAGCTAAGCTTTCTTTCAATGAGACATTAGCCTATCGGCCAAACCTCATGCTGAATCACTCATCCTACCACAAGTTCCTTTTGCTGTTGGCGAGACATCTCCACTTTAGCATGACCCCACGCCAATATCCAATGTTCTCAGCGAAGTCTTTCGTGATCGGTGAGACTCCTGCCAAAGGAAAACATATCGAGGCCCCCCTTCATTCTTCGGTAAGACATCCTCTGCCCACCGAGACCTCTTGTCGAGCCCCTCGCTTTTGTTGAGCTATATTTCATTTCGGGGAGACTTTTATAATCGCCGAGACATCTCAGCGAGATCCCTTAGTCACACCGAGGCCCCTCTTTCTTTTGTGTCAGGGAGAATTTTTCTGTCAGCCAGACCTATCCCGAAACTTGATTCCTTCTGCCAACGCCACTTTACTAATGATTATCGAGGAGACCTTTTGTCCTCGGTAAGACCTCTTAGTGAAGTCTGTTGACATACACTGAAGGCTATCCTTTCAGCAAGACCCCCCATAGATCAGCATGACATCCTGGTGAAGGCTTCAACCTATGTCGAGAGTATTCCTCTTGGTATGACTCAACTCCTTCAGCTAGACCTCTTAGCGATAACCTCTATCCTACCCAGCGATGCGCTTATTTCTCCTTCAGTCGGCGAGACCTTTGTCGATGACACTTTCTATGTTTCCAAGACTTCCCAGTGTCGGTAGGACCTCATGGCAATATCTTCAACTGTTGGAGAGCCCTTTCATATTTTGGTGGGGCCTCCCTTTGATTGGTGAGACTGTCTCCATTCGCCGAGACCTTTTGTTGAGCCCTTTGCCTCTTGTCGAGCTCTGATCTCGGCGAGACATTACAAGTCAGGGAGACCCTTCTCCAATGGTTGCTCCTTATGTCGACAGTGCCTCAACCTCATTGTTTTCGAGGAGACTTCCATGGTCACCGAGACCTTTTGTCGAAAGACAACTCACGCCGATAGGATCCCTGATTTGAAGCACTCAGACCTAATGGAACCCCTACTAGTTGGTGAGACCTCAGGAGTGTCCTACTGAGTTTCTCCTTAGATGATTTTCCTGCCGAAACTCCCTAGGGCAATTTCTCCCACTGAGTTCCCCATGACCTAGCAAAAAATGTAGATTCTTTTCCCTCGTGTGAATGCTACATTGGCCTCTGAAGATCTAACATATGATTATTCTGCCTAACTTAAACTCTAGGTGAAATATAGGCAACATTGACAACAAACACAAATCCGCCCAAGGAGAGACTACACACCCCTGAGGACTCTGATTGAGTAGCTATGCTCTCTAGTCAGCCAAGTAGAGATAATCTCCATATTCATGATAATTAGATAAAGGATTGAGGCTCCTATGAATACTCAATAACCTGCCAACACCATTGCATGTCGGCTAGAAGAAAACCAAATTCAAATATGAAATTGGCGCCTCAATGAGGTCGGCCTAGAATTAGATTATTTATTTATTTATTATTATCTTTTATTATTATTTTACTTAGTGTTTAAAAACACTATTCTTCCAAATCAGTTCGACCTGACTTACTTTAAATTTTGGACATTACATTTTTGTTGTTTGGTGCCAATTTGGAGGTGACAGATGATTGGAGGAACTACTAGGAAGTGTTCTGGAAGCATACAAGGATCATGGAATTTGTATCTGATGAGGACACTTTGCCAAATGTGGAGGTGACCCTCTTTGGGTGCTACTGACCTACAATAGATGGCTATCTCACTCACCTGTGTGCCTCTTCATCTCTTTGGAGTTGATTCCTCAATTTTTCCTTTGATTGTGATCCTTGCAAATTTTGAAGAAATGTTGGCAGAGATGTAGATAAACTTATCAAAGTTTGAAGGGAGAAAAATGAGGCCTTGTTTTTTGAACTTGCCTCAGTCAAAAGGCCCTACTTGGTAAGTTTTAGCCTTCAAGTAATGGAATAGCTCTGACGTGGGCTTCCTATGGTGCAATGGTGAACAAGATGTGTGTATTGAAGAAGGAATATGGGTGATGAAAGATCACAAGGGGTGCTAAGGGTTTGACAATGAAGCTCTTTGGAATGGTCGATCTGTAACAGTGGAGGTTTGGTAATAGAGATTCATACAACTTAGTATTTGAAAGTTGGAGGAATGGGGGAGTGAAAATGAAATACCATAGGCAAGAGAATAGAGGAGGGTGAGAGTGTCGAACTGAGAGAGCCAACAGATTTAGTTTAATAGGTTCACCGATGGTTGCAAATAGTATAACCACTTGCGGTTGCAGAGAATACCACTTGCAGTATGTGACACCTACACAAAAAATCTCGTTCAACCAATGGATGGAGCAATTTTTAACTGGGTGAAACTTAAGGCAACTAGTACTACATCTGTTGTGTCTGTAGCCTCATAGTTAACTCCATTGGTTTTTCAAGCAGCCTTCTTTTGAATGAAATGGAAATGATAGTTATGATAGGAGAGCAAGGAAACATCAGAAGGGTGAAGGTAATTTCTACTTTTATGCTTCATGCGCTATTTTAATTGAAACCCTTTCATGATTACTCAATGGTTGCTAACCCTTTATTGCTTTTGGTAATTTTTATATGTTTCCATCTAATAGATCTATTGTATAGTGCAATGATGTTCAAAACTAAATTATATTTCGTTGAACAAATACAAAATGAGTATTCCAGTTGAATAGATACAAACCCGTAAATCTGGTCAATAGATACATAGAAACAATGTATAATGTGTAAAAAGAAGAATGTATTAAGTTTAACATATGAAGATGGCATGTAAATTATATTTAGAAAACTTAATAATGTTGAACAAGTACAAAATGATTATTCCAGTTGAACAGATACAAACTCATAAATCTTGTAAATCTGTGTTTTTCCTTCAACCAATGCTGTTAGTTGGATTTTGTTTATTGTTATCTATAATGATATTTTTCAGATATGTGACTACTAAATGTAATGTGACTAAATAGTTCCCTGTATCTCTGCATTTGTAATTGTAAGCTTTTGTTTTGCAGGGTATTATGACATTTGGTTTTCCTTTCATTTGGTTTCAAAGGGGTAATGGTTTTTCTTATGAAGGACCCAGGTTTTGCACATGTTATTTTTATTCATACTTTTAAAAACTTTCCATGCCACTAGGGAGGCTTTGTTTAGAATTGTCTATATTCTATAATGATATTTTATATGGCTTTGTAACTGCAAATGATATATTTTTCTTGTGCATGGAGTAAATGATAAATGTATTATGTAAGTAGATAGTTCCAAGTCATTGTATGACATTCAACTGTAAGAGTTTATTTTGTAGGCTATTCATTGCCTCTTTTCTTTTATTTCAAATGAGAGATATTTTTCTGATTAAAGATTAACTTTTTGTAATGGGATTTTTTGTATTTAGTCTGCTCATATTCACTATTGTTTGTGGGGTCTTGTTTGGAATTATCTTATTATTTTGCAAAGGACAAACTGTAGTCATGTAGGTAGGTGGTTTGAAGAAAGTGAAACCATAAAAATCTTTTTAGTTTTTTGTGATTTCTTGTACCTAGATATAAAGCTGATTTCACTTTCAGGACTTTGAGGTGTTATTTGCATTCAATTTGGGATTCATTCTTTAAGAAAAAACAATCATATTGCATGGATTCTGAGCATCTCACTTCAAATTAGTGATACTCTTACCTTGCTTTGTTTCTTGAATGATTTTTTCTCACGTGTATATCCATACACAATGGCTTATTTTATTTTCTTTTTTATTGTTCTCTGTGCAATGACCTTTTCTCCCGTTACTATGAGTATTGAGTGATTTACAATGAAGATTGATCTATTTCTAATACGTTTTCATGCTCATATTTATGTTAGTTAAATACTTATTCTGTATGAGATTTCTTTATCACATCCAATTACTTATTTCAACACAACTTTTATATTATTGAGTGATTTACAATGAAGATTGATCTATTTCTAATATGTTTGCATGCTCATATTTATGTTAGTTAAATACTTCTTTTGTATGAGATTTCTTTATCACATCCAATTACCTATTTGAACACAACTTTTAAATATTATGAATTTTTATTGGGAATTTGCTAAGTTAGAAAATAATGCATCTTTTTAGAATCATCTATGGAAAAATTCCAAAGTTTCTAGAAAATTTTGCAATTTAATTTTCCATTGAAATATTAGGTACATTTTGGTACTAAATTTTTTGAATACTAGAAAAAACCACTCTTTCAATAGAGTGCTAGTTGCATAACTGTTGGGGCAATATGTATCCATTGGGGTGGTTCTGAAACTGGCAGGATGCTTATGAAACTACATCTACATTGACCAACATTTTCTTTACCAACTGAAAAATACTTTTCTTTCTCCAAACTATATTTTCTCATTGACTTCCCTGATATACTCTAGAAAAATCTATGCATACTAAACTAATGAATGCAAGGATACTGAGTCTTCAGTATCACCTTGGTTGAGAGTGATAACTTTTGTTGCTCTGGAGTCTAAACAACTAGGTCAATCTAATTTATTGATCCTATGCAAGTCAATTATGGATCTTTAATATTTGTGTAAGGTATTTGCAAATTGTGGTATGGTTTGTGGCAAACCTGTTTTTGTGTTTTCTTGGTACTTGTTAGATGGGCATCATCGAACGTGTTGGTTTAGGTAAAATGATCTAACATGTTCTGTGCACGGTTGCAACAATTAATAAAAGCTTTTGCTTAACATTTGTAGTCTTTGGAAGAAGGGTTTGAGATTCTTTGTTTATATTGTTAAAAGAGCAAAATCTATATATGAATTTACAGAATTTGATTGATACCATTGTATAGCTGTTTTTCACTAGTCATGTCTCTTAGTCACTACATTTTTTTTTTGATCCATGTTTTTAACTTTTTATTTGTTTTGGTTGCTAGAGTTTTACCATTTTAGAGAAGCTAAAGATGTCCATTAGAGAAATTTCATATAAATATTGGTCTGCACAAGTTTACTATGAAAGATATTTGATGTTTCTAACTCCTACCTGATATTTTCCTTAAGTGCTTGCAAACCTGTTTTGATGTTATGTAGATTAGCTATAAACTTTTGCATAGTCATTGGCACCCTAGTCAAAACTATTTAGACAATCTAGTTCAACTCATTTTACAAGAGATCAAATAATTCAGGCACTTCAACTGAACTTGTCCAATGAGAAGGACAATTACATTAACACCAAGTGATTAAAACTTTAGAGGTTCTGGACTTTGTCCTATGCACTCTATTTTTTTACCAAGAAATTAAATCACCACAAGCAAAAATTGTCAAAAATATATATATATATATATATATATATATATATATATATCGATTTTGAATTTTTGTCTTCAAGAGTTGCAAACATTAGTCTTGTAGTGGGTTGCTCTCCTATTAAACTTTTCACATTTGCTTAAAGCTTCATCCATATAAATCGTAGCGTTGTTTTTTCAACCTTTCATGTTCATTTGGATTTTTCCGTTAAGGAACATGCATGCATTTAGGTTTCTATTCTCAAGGTCTTCTTGTTTATTTAGCAATAACAGCCACAGAGCCTAATTTAGGAAATGTGTTTTTTGTTCTTTACTGAATAAACTCTCTTTCATTTAAAGTTGTAAGATATCTGTGATCTTTAATAGGTTGCTAAGAATCTCTCCTATTTTTTTGCTCATTTTGCAATGTGCATGACTTTATTATTTTCTTTGATGTTGTGAAGATCCAGGTAAAGTAACTCTGAACAAGTCCTTGGTTTGTTAAAGATGAAGCAATTTACCCAAATTTCTTCCTATTCTTGGTGGAGGGATAGCCGCAATAATCCAAACCAATCTGCATGTTTTTGTAATGCTCTAGAAGGTACTCACACTTCTTTTCTGGTGATTATAAATCTGACTTATAACAGCAGGGGTCATTCTGAGATGATTGTGCTAGGATAAATATTTTATATTCTATGTGTCATTTTCTCAAATTGTTTCAAGGTATTGTATTGTTGAAAATCTGGCAGAGCTAGATGAGAAGACTCAGAGCATGTTGAGTCTTATAGAAGCAGAGGCTAATTTATTTCCTCAACGAGCTCAAATTTTCTACCGTAAGAGGCCACAACTTATTAGCATGATTGAAGAGTACTACAGGGCGTACCAAAAATTGGCAGAGCAATTGGACCATCTCAAGGGGGAAATTAGAAAAAATGTCCCTAAACCCCTTCAATTTTTCTACCTTCCACATGTCTTTGGCGTACCCATTGCACACAAAGGTGCAATTGCTAGTTAATATTATATTTTAGCCGATAGGCTATATATAGTGTGAGATTGCCGTCGTGAATTTGTCTCACGGCAGATGTGAATTTGTCTCACGCCATAATTTATTTAACCATGAAGTGTTGTCACACCACTATAGTCATCAGGAAAGCCACCATCGGTAGGCTATATTATGCATCAGCTTCCATTTGCTAAGTTGTCTCATGCTGGGTTTCTTCGCCGGGAAACTTTGCCAGGAACTTTTCAACACCAGGAAACGTGGCCGCCTAGGGTAAAAGCATTGCTTGTTACAATAAGTTTTTACTATTGTGGCACGTCTCTATTTTTTCACCGGCCCACCTCATGCTCCCTCACTCTGCTACAGAGGTGCTGGGTGACCTTGTCGGTGCTGCTTCATCACGGTGAATGTTTGCTATTAAATTCCTTAAAGCCATTTACTACAAATAGATTGAGGTCTTGGCTCTGGCGTTGATGGTTTCTTAGGGTTTCATAATTAGCAGGAAAAAAATTTTGCTTTGCACCACCGTTGACATGAGGAGGCAATTTCTGGAGAATCTCGAGTCATTCACTAGAGAAGGTATGTAGTTTTAGGTTATTTGAACTTTTTTGAACTTTCTAAAATAATAGGGCCCTGCAATTTCCATTTACATTTGGAAGCTTGTGGATTCATGTGGGTTATACTTGAATAAGCTTCCCTGCCCTTTTTTAATTTTGCATTCTAGCAGCATGGCTTTGTTTAGTTTATTGTTGTTTCATGCACATTGGTGGGCAGAGCAGGGAGACAGAAGAGGTGATAGTGACATGAGTAAACAACATGGCCCATAAATCATTAGGAATATTGAATGGTATTTTGGAGGGAACATAGAGTAGTTAAAATCATATTACACTGCATTTAGTCTACCATATTCCCAAAAGTGGGAGTAATCTTATCCTGCGATCCAAACCACTCCCTCGAGATAGGGCATTTAACTAAAAACAACTGTGTTTTCCCTGCTCCAATTCCATTGTTCTTTTGTAGTGGAAGATAGTCCTTATGCTTTGTTTGTTTGTTAATATTTTTCAAACTTGCAACCACATTATTTGATAAAAATATCTCATTTTGGGCCCCCCATTTGATCCCTTTTGGACCTTTCATTTAAAATTTTATTTAGTGAATCACTAATCACCTCCTCCCTCCCCTGAATGTAAATGTGAGGCACTTGAAGTTCTTGGTTTACACAACAAATGTAAATCAAGGGAATGCCTTCCATGACTGTAATTGATATTAGGGTATCTTTAGTAGACTGCTTGCAGATTTAAGACTTTAAGCTTTGTGATGCATGTTGTTAACATGCACAAATTTTCCTACCACAAAGAAAACAATGTTATCCATATGGATACTTTGTATTTGGGATAAATTCACTATTAACATACTCAATTTGTTGGGCCTAAGCTTCATTATTGATATCATTAATGGGCTATATTCCCACACATCTCACCATGTTTTTGTCACTCGCAGGATATATCGTAGAAATCTTTATTTGTCAAAGGCATAGTAGTCATGTTGATAAAAAATGAAATACAAAAGGTTTAAAAAATATAAAACATGTTGACCAAAATCAATCAGGGAAAAATGAACTACAGGATGTTTCACCCTTGGATAAAAATAAATCCTTTCTTTCAGACCCCATTAGATATATAGACCAAGTCTCTTCTACTTTACATCATCAATAAAAATTTACTGTTCAAGACATAGTAGCCATATTTATAAGAAAAACAAAACAAAAGGTTTAAAAAATGTGAAATATGTCATGTATAACAGAGTTTAAGGACCCATTATCCCTGTTACTAGCAAGGTAGAAGGATGAATCCTTTACCAAAAATAAATCGATGAGGAACAAGAGCCCCTAATAAACTCGTTAAATTATAGGTGGATTAATGGCTTTACAAATATATTGTTCTAAATTCAAAGATTAATTCTTTAATAAAGTGAAAAATGCAGATAAAGTCTATCATTATTTTGCCTTAGAACCTTCCCAAACTCGAGATGCTTCATTTTCTTGGAATAGGGCTTTTCTCTCTGCTAAAAAAAAAATAGAATTAAAAAATTAAAGGGTATGTGCAGGATCATCATGGAAAAAATAGGCCCTTAAGTGGCAAAAAATTCAAAAAAAATAGAGTTAGGAAACTTGACGTAAAAATTTGAATAAGTTATCTATATTATTTCAAAAATATGTAAGAATAGAATTTGTAACAAATTGAATTTAGTTTCTAAACTACTAGGTTTATTTTAAAAAATATATATCTATTTGGTGAAAATTTGAAATTTCAATGCAGTAGTACTTCAATTTTAAAAATAAAAAGTAGGTGTATGTCGACCACCCTAGCCACAATAGAATGATAATATTTTTAAAATATTTTAGACATAAGTAGAGGACTCATGTCCGATGTGATGCATTTTTTTTTGTAATTTTTTCCAAGTAAATAATTAATTATGAATTTTTATTACAACTTTTAAAAAACATAAAAACTCATATTTCTGACCACCTTAACTTGGTCAAAACTTCATGAAATTCATTTTTTCTTTTTTTAATCCTATAGTATGTGAAGCATGGAATGTGACGCATCTTTTGGATTCAAAAAATGTGATACCGTTTGAAAGATATAGATGTTTTTCAATCATCCTATCAATCAGGACTTTAGTCGTAATTCAAATAGAAAATGAATAATAATTATTTATTAAATTCAAAGTACAGCATAATTTATATTGGTGGAAAGTTGAGAATCTCCTTTAAAAACCCTTTTCATTTCATCAATTTTGGGCCAAAAAAAACTCATCAGCCACATACCCTAAAAAATAATAAACATTCTTTCCCTCCCAGAAAATATAGGTCTTATACTTAATATTTCTTTTAAATAAATCTAGAAAAAATGATTTTCAAATGCAAATTTATCCAAGAGATAAATATGGCAGTGATCAGATGGGTGAATTCAAGACACAAATCAAGTGACTGCAGGTAGGTGAATTCTGGGAACAAATTAAGGACTCCAGAGGGTTTTAAGCAGAAAAAGTCACCAAAAAATTGGGACTCCAGTGAAAAGATATTGAAAAAATAAGCAAAAGCTTGTAAGAATGATACCATGATTTTGATACTCAATCATTATATTTATTGATACCTTAAATAGTATTTTGTATTTTGAGCCAAAGGCCTTGCCATTTTTTAGGGGCATGCTTCCACACCACTTGTTATGTTCTAGAAAGTACTCTGCATTTCTTAAATTAATTTAGATTACTAAGAGCTAATTTTATGACAAAAAAAATGATTGTAGGGTGGTCATATACAAACAATATAGGTCTAATCAAAAGTTACCAAGTAACTTATGCCCCAACCCTAGATACTCATCTCCAGCATCAAAAACACTTCCCCATCTTCAAGACATGAAGTGCTATGTTTCCAGATGTAAGGAGGCTCCAGCTGGCATATTCATAGATATCATATAAACATCCCTCAATATTGGGCAACATCCTTTAGATGTTTAAATATGTTCTATTAATTACATGGATGTTGTTCTCTTCTATTAATAACCAATTGAGGATAGTTAAAAGAAATAAAGAGAAAATTTTGTTGAAGTCACCTGTAGATTGAACACAGTCCCAACAACACCCAATAGGGACTAAATAGGATCAAACCCAGTCCCAACTACACCCAATAGGTATTGAATTATGGTGGGCCCTCTCTGAGATCATTTTTCTCACTATTTGGGCTCTGTCCCTATGGGCATTACTTTATTTATTTTCCAGAGCAAGTTGAAAATAAATAGTGTTGATAGTTCCATTGTGTGAAGTAGAAATAATGTGCTAAAAATTAAACTCTTGTTACTGCTGATAGAATTGTTGAATTCCTGGAGCTTTTCTCATCTTCTTGCATCTTATTTAGATCTATTTTTTCCATGTCTTGTCAATGTTGTTAGAGGTAATAGAATAAGTCTATTTCCTATAAGTTAAGAGTTAATAGAAAGCCATTATATATTTATTGCAAACTGTCCTCATTTTTATCCTTCACTCAATATTGTTTGGGATCTCCTTGTAGATTAATGGAATTTCCCCCATAATCCAGGTTTTAGCCAACAACAAACTACATGCTTGCGAGAGCTGCTACATGTATATAAGATACAGTCTGGACTATCTATACACAAAAATAATTCATCACACAGATCCAACATTTAATCCATTGTTTACTATTGCCCACAAATATACTATGTAAAAAGCCCCGCCTCCATTGTCTCATACAATACTATGTAAAAAGTGTTGCCTACATTGTCTCATACAATACTATGTAAAAAGTGTTGCCTCCATTGTCTCATACAATACTATGTAAAAAGTGTTGCCTCCATTGTCTCATGAACAAAGATATTTGTAATTTGTTTCATATACTTGTAATTAGTACAGAAGACCAAAAGTTACTTCATAATTGTGTCCATTTCCTGAACTCACCTTGCAATGATTGACACTTCAATTTTTCAAAAATATGTAGATACATGAATGTGTACATCTTTTGAGCTTGAATCACTTATTCAGTTATTATTTATTGGCAATTAAAATTAAGAATTGCAGTTGTGTCATAAATGGGGTCTTCCACTCTCTCCTCTCTCTCTATGTGGTATATTTTGTTACTTTCTTATGCATTTGAATTTGTACTTGCTTATGTGCATTTAAATTCAGGAAAATCATCTTTTCTAATAATATATCGTTTGAAGTTATAGTGAGAACATGCATATCTAAAACAAGGTAGAAACAAAGCTAAGAACTACCATTGGAGCTATAATCATCTCTACAGGTGCAAAATATTGATATTTGAGTCATGTCTTAAAAAATTTCTAGATCTAGCAGAACACACAGGCTCAACAATGCTCAACAAATTATATTAAACTATCGGTGCATTCCTTGCAGCTCCTCCGGCTCCAAGCGCTAGTATTATAATTAGCCGATATTAGCTGATAGGCTATATATTATGGGCACAGCCCACCAGAATTGTCTCACACCAGAATTCTCACATTGGTAAATCTCTCCATGCTGAAAAATCTCTTCATTACCAAAAAATCTTATCGATCTCCAAATCAAAGCAAACCTTAATGGCCCTCAAACTCGGATTTTCATTTATTATGAATAGATTGAAGCAATAATCGTCACATTTTTAAAACATTCTGCTATGGTAGGTTTTCATAAAATTTTCCTATCTTGCTTGGGAAAATCTTCAGATTCAAAGATTTTTGTCAGCAATTTGTCAGTGGTGGATGGATTGGTCAGGCATGTGATCACTCGACTAGTGTGTTGTGAATCTTTTATCGCCTTTTTGTTCGATGCTTGCAGCTGATGAGAAAAATTTGGTGCGCTATGTCTTCCTCACTAGATTCATTCAATTATTCAATTAGATAGGGGTTTTCATGTTTTGTCTGAGCTTTGCCCCACTTTATTCAAGTGTCAGTTGAAGGAAGACGGTGTCAACAAAGATGAATTACTTTAGGTGCAATTGAATATTTCTAAGTAATTTATGTTTTGGTTTGCTTATTATGTTGCATGCAAAGATAATAACAATGAGAATGAAACTAAGTCCAGTGAGCTAATGAAATTTGGGGGTGGAGGGTTTCAAAGTTTCAATTGAAAAAATGGGTCCCTTCTCTTTTGCACCCTAGCCATGGTAGGGTAAGCCCAGGGAAGGTCAATCTGAAGCCTTATTTGCACCTTGTGAATCTTTATTTGCATGATTTTGTGCCTATATTTGATTTTATTCATCTTCACTTCCTTTTAGTGCATCCCCTTCATGATATTTACACCATTGTCTCATAGGCAGTCGTGACATTTTTCCTCATGCTTTTTACAGTTTTTCTTGTTGAGGGGGATTCCTCTCCCATACCCTTACAGGATTGCCAGTCTTTGAATATTTCATTGCCTTTTTGAGAATGAGTGTTCTAGATACGATTTGTTTCAGGTTTCAGTGAATTTAGGAAATATGTCCATTACAGGCATGCAAAACAAATTGGGTTAAGAAGCATGCGCTACAAATATAGTGAAGCTATCTTTCAATCTTCTTCAATAAATGTTTCCCAACAACTCTCTGTCAAACTCTTAAATTTAGCATTGAAATTGTTTATGTTTATATTGACATTATTGTGAAGAGAGGGTTTATAGCTATCTATTGGTGAATTATGTCAATAACAGTTTAGAATCGCCACAAGATGAATTCAATTCCTCCCAAAGTGACCACAAATGTTAAATTCCATTATGGAGTGATATTCAGATTTCCACATCATTTACTTCATCCTCAAGAGTTGTAGGTGTACTTAGTCTGCGATCTCAATTAAGAGCTTTCCTTTATTGGTCGATAGGTGCATGTGTTAAAAAGCTTGCATGTGTTCTTGACTTGTGGTTGGATTATTTAGAGCCATGGAATAGTGTTGTAGATAGGCAATCGATGCTAGTTTGTAATGAGGATTTATATTTTAATTCAGAGAATAAGATGTTAAGAGTTCTCGTAACTGTTCACAAACAGGGTTTATAAGGTTTCAATAGAATCTTGTTTTGTTTTTGGTTTCATGGGGGCTGTTCTTATGGGATATGGATTTGGTTTTGACAGGGTGTTTGAATGAGAAATTTAAGACTGATTTTTTATAAAATGAAATAGAAAACTTGAGGTTACAGGGCTGAATCATTTTAAAATGTGCTTATTTCATTCTAAAACAATTCTATTATCTCAATTTCAAAAGCATCATTTGAAGTACTTTGGCAATTTTTGTTGCCACTGGTGAACAAGGGAATTTGGTTAATAGATGATTGTATAACCCTTAGACAGACACATGCATTTTCTTTTAAGTTCTTGCACTAATCAATTTCTTTTAAAATTTTGAACTCTAATGTTCAGATTTATTATTTTCCCTATCTCCTAAACTACAACCCCTTAAAAAAGGCACTGCAGTCCTCAAAACAGATCCCATGTTTTCTGCCATTACCATTCTAGAAATGATTTGGAACATTTGGCTTACTTGCCCAAAAATTATGCTCAAGAGCCTGTATTTTTTTCTAAGTAATGGCCACAATTTGTGCTGGAGTTTTCATATGTTATTACTTTTAAATCTCATTTGAGTTCATTTTCAATTTGACTTTTATGGACTTGGTTTTAAATTTATAAATACTAAGTAAAATGTAGGATTTCACTTAGGTAAGTCAATTCACATGTGCACTTATATCCTTTATTTAATAGTGCAGTGAATTCCACTGAGATAGATTGCTCTTTTGATAAGGATCATTTAGTGGCTTTAGTACTCCTATTATGAACTTTGTTCCAGTTTAGTTTCCAATGTAAAATTCCATTTTTGATCTTAGAATATCACATATAGTTCTCTGAGTCTGGAGCGAGTTGGAATTTATGCTCTGCCCAAGAGACTTTTCCATATCCTAAACCACTCCCATTAATATCAGTATGTTCCTCTACTTTATGAAATTAGGGTTTATTGCTTCTTAACCTCTCTTTTTTGTGAGACTTCAATATGAAATCAAGATGGGGTCTTTGGAATGATTAGTAGTTCCCCTATATGTACAGGTTGATTGCGACATGCTGGCAGTGGTTGGATTGATATCAGACACCTGATACAACTTGAACTATAACCTTTCTCCTGGGTACATGAAGTTGGTACAATCATGGATTTAATTTACTCATAAAGAAAATAATAGAAGCTAAAATGTGTTACGTTATGGTGATTATTGCTTTTACTTCTGGCATTGATCACAATAGTTGTTGTCTCAAAATACAAAGGCATTTTGCTTGAGCTGGCTTGTTCAATAGAATTATAATGTTTGGAGCTTTATTCTGCAAACTACTCCAAGGTTTTAACTTCTGGTAACATGTCTTGAAAAAATGGAGAGCAAAGATGTCGTCAAAATACCATCACTTCTCAATAGCTGGCTTTAGACTGTCCATTCTTAGAATTTTGATCATTATGGAAAACAGTTGGTAAAAATCATTGCGCTCTACCAATCTTTATTTGAAAATCTTGATAATCAATTTTTTAATGGCTGCTTAATTCAGAGGATAATTTACAAACCATTTAAAGGTCGTAATTCCTCTTTTTTACTATTTTCTTAGGGTTATTGTACATATATTGACTTGCATAGAGGGATTAGGCCAGCTTAGCCTGGCAGCTTCTCTTTTTCATCTCTTACATTGGAAAGTAATAGTGGCATAAGAAATAACTTTCATGGGACATCAAATCTATGAAATCTTGAGTTCTTCCTATTCAGGGAGTATTCAAAAAAATATCAAAATAATCATTCTGAACATTGTTTATTTATGAATCTACCTCTTCTTATTCTTAACACGTTAGATCTTCAAAATATATGAAGCTATAGAAGTGATGGATTTTTTGGTAATTAGAATATTTCTTTAATATATATTTTCTTCTTGAGTTTCAAAGTCTTTGCACTTATGGCACTAGGATTCAATGAGTGCAAACTTGAGAAGTCTCATTTTTTAAATCTGTTGTACATTTTTCTTTTGTAATTATTAAAACACTTGCTAGCTATAACTTACTTTAGTCATTTAGACATTTTCATTCTAGTGTATAGGATGCAATATTCTACTTAACTATGATTTTTAGCCTACTTAGTTCTAATGTTAGTTTTTTGTGATATTCTCCTTGTTTCTGTTTAATCAATCATCTCAAATGTTCATCACCAAAATCTTTTGTGTTCACTGGGATGTTTTTCTCAAGGCCTAGAAAGACTTCTGGTGTATGAATATATGGAAAACAGAAGCTTTGATTTGAGAAGATTTCCAAAGTATAACTATTGTAAATGTTCTTGAGTTTCATTTGGTTTTTGAGTTTCAAATCCAAATAAAACTTTCAAGAAAATAAATTCATTGTAAAACGGTCAGTGAGACAATGACTTGTTAGTGAGGTTGTAACTATTGAGGTTTTGATTTGAAAAGATTTGCAAAGTATAATTGTTGTAAATGTTCTTGAGTTTCATTTGGTTTTTGAGTTTCAAATCCAAATAAAACTTTCAAGAAAATAAATTCATTGTAAAACAGTGAGTGAGACAATGACTTGTTAGTGAGGTTGTAACTATTGAGGTTTTGATTTGCCAATGAGGCATAATGAAGTAAATTTTCAAACTCGTAAATATTGTGTTGTGGCTCTTTTGATTTGTGATTTATTTGTGATCAATCATATTTGTTCAAGCATTTTAGTCTTCATTTTAATGTTTTTCTCAACATTTGAATATCTATGATACTTGAAGTTTATTTGCATAAATTTGTGAGGATTAATTAAGTTAGATTTGATTTGTAATTTGAATCATTGATTCACCCAAATAAATGACTAAACTATGACTAAATAAATGACCAATTAATATAAATCAATGACTAAATATATGACTAAATTAATGACTAAATAAATCACTACCATGACTAAATAAATGACCAATTAACAACAATCAATGACTAAATTAACGACTAAATTAACGACTAAATTAACGACTAAATAAATGACTAAATCAATGAGTAGATAAATGACTAAAATAGTTTAGTCATAAATTTGGTCGCATTATAAATGACCAGCAATAAACTACTAATGGTCACGTGACCAAAATTACTCATTTATATGCAATTTTAAGTAGTTTATTTAGTCATATATTGTTGTTTTTTTACTAGTGTAGGAGTTCTTGTTCTTCTGATAATAGTGATTCCACATAGAATGTGATATGTGGGGTCTCCTCTATTCCTAGGTTGATTGGATTGCATTTTTTGGCCAAGACTGGTGACTTTTCCTGATAACGTCCTAGGAGAATGTTATATGGCAAGTCGAGGTCCAAGACCTGACAAGTGGTTTCCATGAGAGTTGGCCCTACTTGAATAGGGAGTTTAATTGTGTCTTGAGACACTCTTTCTTGGTCATCATATGCTCTTATTGTGATGCCCTTTCCTTTGTCGATGGAATCTTCTGATATTTTCAACTGCTTGATGAGGCTTAGGGAACATATGTTCAAGCCCGCACCTCCATCCACCAAGACCCTTTTGATTTTTCTCTTATGTACTATAGCTTCCAAGTGAAGTGCATGGTTGTGAGATGGTTGGGTGGGGAAATCTTGGTCAAAGAATGTAAGGAGATTAGGCGTAATGATATTTTCGACCATAACTTGGAATTTCTTTGCATCGAAATCTACAGGGACAGTGGATGATGCCAACGCTTCTTCAAGGATTTTCCTATGGGCAGATGAGATTTTTAGCAACTCCATAATGGAGATTTGCGTTGGCGTTCTCTTGAGTTGATCTAGGACATTGTAGCCATTAGGAATGGATCTAGATGCAGGGGCTTTATTTGGTTGGGATGATCCTGCGATGGTTATTTTGCTGCCTCTTGTGGTGACTCCACAATCTTCGGCCTAGGCACCCTTGATAGTAATGACCATGCAATTTTCATCTAGGGAGGAGACGACTGTTTCATATACATGATTTACATTTGAGTGGGTACCCTTCCCTTTGTCATTTTTATTCCAATGATTCAGCATTGGATTCATATATATCTTAAGATCCTGATTTCCTGTAGGTTGTTCCACGTTGATGATTCGTTTATCGATGAGATCTTGAGCGATATTTTTTAATCTCATGCAACTGTTTGTGGTATGGCCTTTGATTTTTTGGAATTCGCAAAGTTGATTCTCATTATACTAAGGAGGTTTGACATCTGGTTCTCGGTAATTCTCAAATGTAGGAGCCTAGATGAGTTTTTCGTCTATCAACTTCTTCATTATGTCTTCAAGTGGTTCCCCCAAAGTGGTGTATTTTCATTTGGGATAGCTTTTGCATTGGGGTGGTCCTCTTTGGTCATTGAGATTATTGATGGTTGGATTGTTGTTTGGGTGGTATGTTCTGTGATGAGTGTTTTGGCGTTGTGTTTGGATTTGCAGTGTGGGTGTGTTTTGGAAAGGACCACTAATGACCACCTTGGCGTCAACGACACCATCATTAGTAACATTTTTGTTCCTTGCCCATATGCGAGGTTTATCATTGTAATTTGATGGTGGGCAGTTGTTTTGTTGTTCATGGTATGATGTTGATTCCGCGGGTTGAGTGATAAGGGCTCTTTCAATGCTAAGCGCCTTGGAGATCAATTGATCATATGTGGTGATGCCCTGAACCTTGAGATGAAATGCCAAGTGGCCTTCAAGGTTGGCTATGATGGTGCAAACTTGTTTCTCTTCTGGAATGTTCCACTTGCTTCGATTGGCCTTGGATTGCCATCATTGTAAAAATGAGGTGAATGATTCACCCTTTCCTTGTTTTAGAGCTGAGAGTTCTTCGAGACTAACGTCCATTGCGATATTGCGTGCATAATTTTTAGTGAATGTGTCTCTGATTTATTGGAATGTTCTAATGCCTGAAGGTAAGCGAGAGAAATATTATATAGCAAGGCCTGCCAAGCTCCTAGGAAATAGTTGCATCAGATAAGTATCATTGTATGCGACTTCCATGCAATGAACTTGGAATTCCCTGATGTGATCCTCAGGGTTTCCCATCCCTTCATATTTTTCAAAGTTGGGGATTTCAAATCCCTTGGGGAATGGTTTCATTTCTAGGGTCATATCAAATGGATAAGGACACAAGTTTCTTTGTGTTTTGGTTGTTCGTCCTGATTGAAGATCAAGCACTTGTTGTGAGAGTAACCTGATTTGTGTCGTCACATCGTTTTGTGGATCAGGGGGTGGGATGAAGCTGTTTTGAGGTGTTACAATCATGGTTTGGATGGGTGGATTGTTCGGTGTGTTTCTTGATGTGTTATGCAATGGGACCTTTATGTTGTGTTGAGCTAGGTAGGCTTCAACCTGCTTTTGTATGAATAGCGCCTGTTGTTGATCTTGTTGTTGTTGCACTAAGATTTTTGCTTGTTGTTGCACTTGTTGTTGTGTTTTTTGTTGTTCCAACAATGCTTGTTGTTGGGCTTCCAATTCTACTGCTTCTTGCTGCTCTTGATATTGCTTTATGGCTTGTTGATATGCTTGCAATTGCATTGCTTGTCTTTGTGCAAGAAGTTGTGCTTGATATTGAGCTTTTGCTTGAGCTTGCGCTACTTGTGCTTGGACTTGTGCTTGTGTTGCTTGTTGTTGCAATAGAATTTGTGCTTGAGCGGCCTTTTTTGCTTGCAATGCTTGTGTGGCTTGGGAAGCTTGTTGTTGTTGTTGTTGTTGCAATAATGCTTGGGCTTGTTGTGCTTGTATGGCGGCTTGTGTAGCTTGGGTAGCTTGAGCAGCCTGTTGAGCAGTTAGTTGTACGGCTTTTTGTTTTTGCACTTGTTGGTATCCTCTTTGAAAATCATCTTGCAATGTCACGTTGTATTGGATTGATGTGTTGGAAGTTGGTGGTGGTGGGGGTGGTGGTGGATTTGGAATGGTATTTGTGGTAGTGGTGAGTGGTGATGTTGTGTTGTTTATTTGATTGGTGGATGGTGTTGTTGGTGTAGTAAGTGGTGTAGTTGATGTGATTGGCCCTTGAGAGACCATGTTTTTTGATGTTATGGGGGTGTTTGATGTTGTTTCCATTGCTTGTGTTTTTGTCGTTTGTTGTTGCGATGTCAACAATAAGTTTTGAGAGTTTGGCATAATGCTTTGATTGATGTTTGGGATGTTGTTTTGATTGATACTTGGTAGAGGGGGAAGCCCTAAACCAAGGAATGGTGCGGATGATAATGGAAATGGTGGAAGTGGTGGAAATTTAAGGGGGGTGAATCCTTGCGAAAGTGTTGTGGTGTTGAAAATGCCCCCTGGTCCGAACATGTCTCCCTCCTCTTGTGGATTTGTGAGGAGGGGAATTTGAGGTGTTCTGTGGAAAAATGTTGATGATGGATCATGATGTAAAGTGAGAGGAACGTTATTTTGTAATGGGTTGTTGAGTATGTTTTGTTCCAAAGTGGTGTTTGCATCCAAGTTTTGATTATTAACAAGGGGGTGTGCTTGAAGAGCATTGAGAAATGCATTTCCCTTGCTAACATTGGGTTCGGTTGGAGCAAAAGACATTGTGATTTGTGGAATGTTTTGCATGATGTTTTGAGATGGAGGTATGGATGAGATGGGAATGGTGGATGAGATTGGAGGAAATGATGTCTCCAATATGGTACTCACGTCGAAATTCGAAGGTAACTTGGCTCCTTATTTTTCTAATTCAAGCATGTATAATGAAGGGTTGAGCCTCATCATGATGTTGAGATTTTATGGTTTTCCAGATTTTGAAGAATTTCAGTCATTTCATCATGAGACATCCCAAAGGTAAGATCCTCTCCTTGGTTTTCCTCTTGTGGGTTATGCAATGATGTTAGAAGATTAATTGTGAGAGTTCCCGACCCAATGGGATTCTTTTCAGGAGTGGTTTGACTTAAATCACTTCAAGCGGGTGTTTCTTTGTTGGCTTCCATGCTCTTCTTGTATTGAGATCTAGTTTGAACCGTAAAATAAGGATAAAAAATGGGAGATGAATCTCTTGACTTCTTTGGATTGATCTTTATTTCATGCCCCAAAGTGGAAAATTTTAGGATATCTTGTGGATTGAAAGATGATATGATGATGATGCAAAGGATGAATGATGTGGATGTTATGATCTTTTGGTAAGTCTTGAAGGAGATACTAGGCTTTTGGGACTTTTGGATATGTTGTGGAGTTTGATTTTGGAATTTGTCCTTGATTGATTTTGATTTGGATTCAGATTTTGAACAAATAGATCCCAAGATGTTTGGATGATTAACTAAGGATGAATTTGCTCAAATGATGATAATTTGAATATGTGTGGGGAGAAGGATGCATCTACCCACGCACCTATTCAAACAAGATGACAGTTTCACTAAGCATATGATCAAGGATTCATCTACATATACTAAGCTAAACAAGATGATTTTGATAATGTTTTGAAGGATTTAGTCTCAATGATTTTGATGGTTTTGATTTTTCCAAAAAGCCTAGTAGTAAGGATGATTTCAAGATTTTCCAAAAGGTGATTGTGAGATGATGTTTGTTTTGATATTTTGAAGGATGGATGAAAAAGATTTTGATTTGATTTGATCCTAAGATGAACCTAAAAAGGACACTTTGTTTGCCTAGACCTAGGTATTGAAGAACAAGCTTTTCTCTAAACAAGATGTTCAAACTCTCTAAAAAGATTTGGGTTTTGGTAGTAATAGAATGAGTACAAACCGAGATTGTTCCTTGAAGCCTTCTTGTAAAGTTGAAAAGCAGTCTTTTTCTAACTTCGTATAACATAGAGAGACGTTCTTGATGGGCTATCAAACTAAGGGCTTTCACCTTTGGTTTCTTGATCTTGATTTTTTGTGAAATCATTGGAGACACATGTGTGGGGTCCAATTGTTTTTAATCTTTGCTTAATGGATTTTTTTACCACAAACACACTCTTGATTAGTTTTCAAACTAAATGTCCAATGTCTCAACTTTGTCTCATTTCACAAGGTATATTATGTGAAACTTTGATGAACTTAAGGCAATGATTACCTATTGTTTAACTTTAGGGGGAAAATTGAGATGTAAACTCAAGTGTTTAGAAACCTCTAAGGATGTAATCCCAAGGGCAAGCAATAACATGATAATTTTTTCAATGGTATTTGCCTCCTAAAGGGTTTGAAATCATGAGAATCATGTTGAATGTTTGTTTGTAAATGTTTTCGGATAAATAATTGTGTTTTCAAACCAAGAACAAGTACAAACCCTATGGATGTGTAAGACAATATTTGTTGAATCCCCACTTCGAAAAGTCTAGCTACGCTTATCTTTAGCGAATGGTTAGATGCTTGACCCCACTGGCTCCCCTCCATGGCTTGTTAACGTCAACTGGGGCAACCAAGCATCAACACCCATGAAACTCCCATGGCATGCTTTCCATTTCTACTAAAAGGCAGTAAAAGTATGGGGCAGCTTCAGAATGACCGTTCTTGCACCAACAAATAGATTAAGGATTTTGGAAAATTCTAGCACATGGGTTTTTAGTAAGGACTTTCTATTCGTAGGAGTTGACCCAACGTGGCAAGAGTCCCCTTTCAGATCCATCTTGTCGGAGTCAATCGTGTGATATTGGAGTTTCTTCCAATATCCACATTTATATCCCGACTGGAAATACTCTCAGGTTCAAAGTGTTACTGGTTGAGTCGTTCCCTTGGGTGAGTACTTTTTCCCCAAGGCAAGCCCTCTAGGTCAAACAAAAGCAAGCAAAGACAAAATTCATAACTCGATCAATCTTTGACAACTCAAAGAAAGAGAATATACGCGATGATGCTCTACTCACACTCGCACAAGATGTTCAATTTTAAACCCAAATCAAAGTGTGTATGGGAAATTATTTACACAATTTAATGTCACCAAAAGCCTTTTGATTCTCAAGACCATTGTGAGGTGCGAGAGAAGCCCATACATCTTTTGATGATATTACTTTGTGTAAATAAATACAAAACAATAAAGGCACACATTCATCTTGTCCTTCAAAGCAATGGTTTTGATTTGTTTTAAAACACCAATGTCGAGTGTGAAGTTGCTTGTCCAATTTTAGCCCAAATTGAAATCTATTAGGTGTCTAAGTTTCAATTTTAACCCTTTGCAATAAAAAAATCAAAGTGTTCTTTTTTAAACCCAAATGAAAATTAGTGCCCTAAAATGAAAAGATAAACAATTTCGTGAAAAGTGTTTAAAACAAACACTTTAATCTTCCCAAAATGTCATCTTCATTCTCCTCCTTTTGTTTTTCTTCTTCGTTTCACCTTCTCTTTCGTTAGCCTCATTTTCTTTGCTTTCCTTCATTTGTACCTTTTTCTATCCTTTGTTTTCTTTTGTACCTTGCGCTTTCCTTTGTACCTTCATCGTTTTCCTTTTCCTATTTAAACAAAAGACAATTATATGAA
Source organism: Sequoia sempervirens (assembly GCA_007258455.2). Taxonomy (NCBI): domain Eukaryota; kingdom Viridiplantae; phylum Streptophyta; class Pinopsida; order Cupressales; family Cupressaceae; genus Sequoia; species Sequoia sempervirens. Next base: position 4,286,768 of record VDFB02274714.1, read on the forward strand.
AACTAAGTTAATTAAATTCGCTTCCCAAGCATTCAAGTATAAATGATTTCAAATAATAATAAAGATATTATTTTCCAAAGTTTCAAAGCACATTAAAGCAAGACAATTTGTAAAAAATAAAAAAATAAAAAACTTCCCTCACAAGTAACTTGTTCTTACCAAACTAAAATGAGAGTCTTTCTTTTCAAAAAATCCAATTTCACCAAAAAATGTCAAAAGTTTGACAATTTTTTAGCAATCAGAGTGCTTGACCTTAGATTTCTAAAAGCATAATCTTATTGAAAAGGTTGGAGATTCAAACAACTGAAAATCCAATGAGAATACTGCTTTTCCTCAACTTTGCAAAACTAGATAAGTAAGAGGGCGAATACCTCTTTTCTTCTCTAAATCTGTCAATAGTACTTAAAGCCAACATTTCAAATATCATAAATACTTGTGCTATAAATATTCCCATCCACAGCCTTCACGTGCCAAAATCAAAGACAATAAATCAATAATTATCATGCACTTTTAAAGAATGGAAATGATAATTCCAAAAAACAAAAACAGATATGACAACATTTAGTAAATGATTAATCTACCAAGCAACTGGATCAGCATTGGAATATAGAATGATAAATATTGAAATGTGGAATTACAAGACTTTAGAAAAAAATGGGGATAATTATTGCAGCGCTTTAATGAACTCACCAAGAACACCAAGTTGAAAGATAACAAAGTTTGCGCTTCAAGGATTCAACTTGTTCTAGTCTTTTCTTGGCTTTTATTGTGTAATGAAAGTGTAATGTGATATGAAAATAGATATCATACCTAATCTTCATCATGAAATTACTAATATATATACATAAATAAGATTACATGGACAACTCGTGACAAATCAAGGACAGCTGCCATGGCCCCTCTCTCCCAAATGTATGTTATCTTAAACATACGAGTCATCTAAATACAACTCCATAGAGAGATTTTGTCATGCATTTATCTAGGATTTATTGAATTCATTAATCATTGTCGAGGCCATAATGAGCCTACTGCAGATCATAGAGAAGTAGTACCAACCATGGCTATAGGGGACATACTTTTTTTATTCTTTATTACAAAGTTCTCCACCTGTCACTTATCTGCCTCTAGACATGGGTGTATTAATACTTAATAGTTTACTTGCGTCTACAGATTGCTACCCACGCGACCCATTCTTATACTTCTCATCTCCACCGAGCTAAAGCCAGTTATGTTAGGATGTTGAGGCATTAATACTACCTCCAACCGCTTCAACCACAATTCTGGATCTATGTCTATAGCAATCAATGGGTTCCACGAGATGACATTTTCTTTGATGTATTTTCTTACGGGCCTACAAGCATATTTATTGAGGTGATTCAATCATAGAGTTAAAGCTAGCAAGAGGAGACATATGACTTGTACCACACATACCTAGTGATGAGCCAAGTCTTTGGCATATTTTGATAATACTTTTATAAATACTTTGCTATTTTTATTATGCTAAAACAAACATTCAGTCTGTTTATGGGATAGGATATAAACCTTTTTATGAATTAAATATAATGAGTATATTGTGATAAGAAGTCCCATGATTATTACCTTTAATGTTTTATTAGTCTGATAAATACTTTATGGCTTTTTGTGATCATACACCTTCCTGCAGCCTCCACTACCAAAACTTCCTGCAGCCATATCTGAAACAATGTTTGCCTTAGTTTAATACTTAATGAATGAATAAATAAAGTAATGGATTGTCTTAAAGGATGAACGTGTTGAGCTAACCTTCTTCCTCAGGAAAAGATGGCGAGATATTTTGCAGGTACCATGATTGAAGGAAGGGAATTCAATTTCCACTTGAAGAATTGAAGACCAAATCCATAAAGACTAGTTCAACAGCAAAAGATGAGGAGACAGTTTCAACTCATCCACCATGCAGGGAGAGTGTTCCAGAAATCTAGGCCAGGCATCTTGGTGGTGCATGAATCCAGGATGATGGAACTTTAAGACTGCTAAACCAATTTGACTTAGTTCTTACATTGTCATTCACCTCTTTACTTAAGTTGGTTAAATGTAATAAATGCCTGCTGTTTTATAAGGGAAGGTTGGTTAGTAGTTAGGATTAGTTTTCAATAAATAGCCCATTCTCCTTCAGAGAAGGGGCTGAAAAAAAATTGCTATTGTAACACACTTTCAGTCTTAGAAATTTAGCCAAGAGATTGTGACATATACTTGTTTGCATTGAATCAATAAAGCTTATGAAGTTTTTCACCTAATCTGTTGTCTGCTTTTGGCACTACCTAAGGGGGCCCACTTAGGGAACTGTCCATACTTTTATTCTGCAAGTTAGAATAGCTGCATTTCCCTTCATAGAAGTTAATGTGACTGTTCCTGCAGCTGGTAGAAACACAGAGCTGTCAACTGTTCCTGCAGCCACTAGGAGCAGAATAGGTTATCTTTCGAGTTTTTCATTTCCAAGCAAAGTTAAATAGTAAAGTTGTTTCCAGTACTTAAATTCCAGTATAAGGCATTTTAGGAATCATGTATGTCTGGAAGGGTGATTAGTGCATATCTTGTGCTGTCCCATTTCAAGTTTACGTCCCTGGGTTAATAATTAAATGAGGTTTTTTAGTAGGTCATGGCTGCTAGTTGTGATGTTCAATCCCTGAGTAGAGGAATTCATGTTCCTAGTTATTGAGTTGATTAAAGAACACTACATTTTTGGCACCGTTGCCGGGGATGGTGTCAAACTAAGAACCTATTATAGGCATGCTAGTAAGGAGTTTAAGATTTCATTCTTAGTACTTTTAGTTTAGAATTCTGCATTCCAGCATCTCTATAGTTAGTTTACTTTTGTTGTATACATCGAAGAAGAGACCAATTTGGAAGATTCCTTCCTAGGAGCATAGATATTGAAGAGATTGAACCAAACCTATTCCAAGATGACTCATATCTGGATGTTGGCCAAGACTTAGTTACTTCATCTTCTTACTCTGAACTAAGCTTTAACCTATCCGAAGGAACAAAATCAAATAATCCACTTGCTCTTGTAGTTCATCAACTAGGAGCTAATCCAAGAATACAACCAAGAATAGCAAATCCTATTTTTCCATTTTCAATCCCTGACCTACATGACAATAATAACCTCAAGAACATCCCTGCCTCCTTACTGCCAAAGTTCTATGGACTTATTATTGAGGACCCTCATACCTTCTTGTTTGAATTTGAAATCCTTTGTAGAAGCTATGACTATACAACCTGTAGCACACAAGCTGAAATTGTTTCCCTCTACTCTAAAGGAGGCAGCCTTGAGATGGTTCATGGGATTGGGAAGCAATGTAGCTAACACTTGGGATGAATGAAGACTTTGTTCTTGAGTAAATATAAAGAGTATTGTAGAGGAAATGATCTGAGAGGAGATGACATCTTCAAAATGTCACAAAAGGAGGATGAAACCTTGGAGGATTATGTGTCAAGATTCTTGTTTAGTGTGCAGAAGAATACTCATCATGAGCTGAATGAGGAATCTCAAAAACTTCTCTTCTTAAGGGGAGTCAATGATACTTGCATGGAGGCCCTTGACCTCATGGCAGGAGGTGATGTCACCCAAAGTGATTGGGATGATATCAAGAAAATCTATCTCAATTACTCCAGAGTAGCTGTAAAGAAGGGAAGGGGGTTTAGACCTTCTTCTATAAAAGGAAGTGGCTCTGGAGTATCTAAAGTGGAGATTACCAATCTCTTGTCTAACTTCAAGCAAGATATCATCAATGAGGTAGCTACTCAACTGGATACTATGGAAGCTAGAAGGAAGAAAGAGGAAGCTGAGGCAATGTTAGCTGAATATTGCCCCCACTGCCGTCAAAGAAAGAAAGACTGCTGATGCAAAGCAGTGGCCAATTTGGAGGTACAACATCTCCCTACTGAGTTCAAAACCATTGAAGGAGAGGAGGAAGTGTTCTTTGTTGCTCATTGCAGGCCATGGGCCCCAAGACAAGGTATGCCTTAGGACCCTTTGCAAAATTTTGGTTCATATAATAGTCAATGGAAAAACCAGTACCCTCCAAACTATTGGACATACTCCCAGCCTCAGTGGAATAACCCTTGGCCAAATTCCCAGCAAAACTGTTGGTAATCCTCACAAGGGAATTGGCAATCACCACATTGAAATCAGTGGCAGCCTCCGCAAGGGAATTGGCAGCAGTCTAACTAATGGAGAGGAGGCCAGCAATGGTCAAATCCACCCACTGGTTTCTTGCAACAATCGCAACAGCAATCCATTATACCACCTCTTGTAGCTAATCAAGGTTAGAATCCAAATCCAACCCAACTACCTGCTCAGGTAGCACCCAATCCAAATAACCAGCAACTGCAGCAGCAACAACAAGTTTATTTTGCTGATCCTAGTCATCATCCTGCCTATGCTCTTAACCTGAATAATATTAATTTACGTTCAAGAACTGTGTTTCCCACACCATCTCCTCCCATAATCTCAGAATTTCCATTTGAGGAGACTGACCAAGAAGAAGATACCAATGACCAAGCCCAACCAAATGAGCTAGTTCAGATTCCATCATTACCTAAGGCATCTGATAAAGTGTCCCCTCCTTTCCCACAAAGGTTGGAAGGTGAAAATGTAAAAAAACAAGAGGAACCTACCTTTGACATCCTTGACCAGCTAAAGCATATATGTGTGAAAATTCCCTTGTTCCAAGCAATCAAAGAAGTACCTATCTATAGCAAGGCCATTAAGGAGGCATGTTTGAAGAAACCGGGGAGGAAAAAGAAAGACCCTCAAATTGTCCATGTCATAAGCCAACTCTCTGACTTAATGCTAGGGAAGCTTAGCCTCCCAAAATATTTAGATCCAGGAAGCCCTGTTGTGGAGATCAATTTTAATGGGTTGCAAATTAAGAATGCTTTAGTAGATCTTGGTGCAACTATCAATGTCATGACAAAGGACCTGGTTGTAAAACTTAATATTTTAGACCTAAGGGCTACATCTACAATATTACAGCTTGTTGATAGCTCAACTGCCAAACCTGATGGGGTAGTTGAAGAGCTGGTAGTCACCTTGGATTCCTGGGAGTACCCTGCTGACTTTATGGTCTTATCTGCAAAGGCATCATTGGGGGGATACCCTAACATACTTAGAAGGCCTTGGTTGGCTACTGTTGATGCTTACATTGGTTGTAGGTCAGGTAACATGACAATATCTGGTGGGTTTAGCACAAAGAAGCTTACCCTCTATTCTCCAGCCCTGCCCCAACTTGAGTCTAGAGAGGTTGTTTGGCCAAATTTGGGAGAAGACGAGGAAGTGAACTTTGTGGCCAATTTAATGATGATTACTAGAGAGCCTTTCATTACACAACAAGAAGAAGAAGGTATACTATGTAATATCCTGTTGAATAACTGTGGTACCGAATACTTTCATTGTGAAAAAAATCCATGTTCCTTGTAGACCATTCTTCCTTTGCCTACATCAGCTCATTATCCTACAACAACTGACTGCTTACACACCTTGCTACCCCATGAGGTAGAAATGCCAATTTTTTTTCTGAAGTATCTATGGTAGATGTAACCTCCCAAGTTGAGGTAGCTGTAGGAAAAACCTTGAGAATCAATAAAAACCTCACCAGTGACCAACAAGAATCTATGGTCAAAATGCTTACCAGTCATAAGTCAGCTTTTGCTTGGGAATATGGTGACATGAAGGGTTTAGACCCAAAACTCTGTACACATCACATATACATTAATAGTGAGTTCAGACCTATCAGACAGCCTCAAAGAAGAATCAATCCAGCTTTGAGAGAAATTGTTAAAGAAGAATTATAGAAAATGTTAACAGCTGGCTTTATCTACCCAATTTCAGATAGTCAGTGGGTTTCCCCATTGGTTATTGTTCCTAAGAAAGGAGGAAAATGGAGGGTATGTGTAGATTACAGAGAGCTCAACTTGGCAACAAAGAAAGATTACTTTCCTCTTCCATTCATTAATCAAGTTCTAGATGATTTAGCTGAGAAAAAGCACTTCTCATTCTTGGATGGCTTCAGTGGGTACAATCAAATCAAGATTGCTCCTGAGGATCAAGAAAATACTACTTTTACATGCCCTTGGGCAACATTTTCCTATTCAGTTTTTCCTTTTGATCTCTGTAATGCACTTGCAACTTTCCAGAGGGCAGTCATAAGTATCTTCTCAGACATCTCATATGATTGTATGGAAATATACATGGATGACTTTACTATTTATGGTACAACATTTGAGGAAGCTCAAGACAACTTGAAGAAAGTACTACAAAGATGTGAAGATCACAACCTATTGATGAATAGTCAAAAGTGCTTCATGATGATGCAGGAGGGAATAGTGCTTGGTCACTATATTTCTACTACAAGAATACAGGTTGATCCTGCTAAGATTGAGGTCATCTCTAATCTACCCTTTCTTGCCAAGTAGAAAGAAGTAAGCATCTTTCTAGGCCATGCTGGATACTATAGAAGATTCATCAAGGACTTCAGCCAAACAACAGGCCCCTTATACAGTCTGTTGAAGAAAGATGCAAATTTTTCTTGGACAGAGGAATGTGAAAAAATATTCCTTGATTTAAAAGTTGCCCTTACATAGGCACCTGTTCTGAAAGGACCTGATTGGTCACTTCCATTTCATATTCATACTGATGCATTGGATTATGCCATTGGAGCAGTGTTAGGGCAGAAGGATGGTTCAACAAAACATGCACTCTACTACATAAGCAAAAATATGCAAGGGGCTGAATTAAACTACACTATTACAGAAAAAGAAATGTTGGTGATCATCTATGTCCTCAATAAATTCAAGCATTACATCACTGGTTATCAGATATTTGGCCACACTAATCATGCAAGAATCCAGTATCTCATGAACAAAAGCTCAATATCCAAGAGACTGGCAAGATGGTTATTGTTGATGCAGGAATTTGACATTACAATTGTGGACAAGCCAGGTAAAGCCAACGTGCTTGTTGATTTCCTTTCTAGAATTCAAAGGCAAGATGACTCTGCACTTATTGAAGACTCCTTTCCTGATGAGCACCTATTTACAATCAAGGTTATTCACCCATGGTATGTCGATACAGCAAATTATCTGGCCATAGGAAGAACTCCTCCTCAATTCTCCCCTAAGGAAAAAAGATTATTAGTAGAGAAAAGCTTAAAATTTTCTTGGATTGTAGATTGCATGTTTTATACAGGGCCAGATGAAGTTATGAGGAGATGTGTACAAGAGGAGTACATTCACGATATACTACATGCAAGCCACGATGAGCCATGTGGTGGACATTTTGCTGCCAAAAGAACAACAATGAAAATTTTAAATACTGGCTACTATTGGCCAACTCTGCATAGAGATGCAGCTAAATATATCAAGAGATGTGACAGATGCCAAAGGATGGGAAGACCAACTCAATTTGATGAGATGCCTCTATTTCTACAAGTTGTCGTTACACCCTTCGACAAATGGGGACTGGATTTTGTAGGACCAATTGATCCACCTTCCAAAGGTAAGTCCTACATCCTTGTATGCACAGATTATGTGACAAAATGGGTAGAGGCTAAACCTATGAAACATGCTAGGGATAATAAAGTAGCTAAATTCCTCTATGAGGAAATATTCACCAAGTTTGGTGTCCCTAGGAAAATAGTGACAGATCAAGGAGAGCACAATTCACTTCTACACTTATCACAGCCCTAGTAAATGAATACAACATACGACACAGGAAATCAACTCCTTGTCACCCCCAGGCCAATGGCCAGGTTGAGGTCACCAATAGGGACATAGAGGCCATTTTGACTAAAACTATAAATTTGCATAAGAAGGACTAGGCCGCAAGGTTACCAGAAGCTATATGGGCCTACTGTACTACTTGGAAGACTACTGCAGGATATACACCTTTTGAAATGGTGAATGGTAAAATAGCTGTGATGCCAATAGAATTCAAACATAAGACTCTAAGAATAGCATTAGAGATGGACATAGATTTAACAAATGCACAAAAGGACAAAGTCATGTAGCTCAATGCTCTGGATGAGCTCTAAAAGAATGCCCTGCATCACACTACGATGATACAAAATCAGAGAATAAGGTGGCATGATAAATACATCAAGGAAAAAAATTCAAAGCAGGAGATTGGGCTCTGCTTTATGACTCACGATATAAGGACAGTCCAGGAAAACTACAAACCAGATGGTTGGGTCCATATGAGATAGAGGAGGTATTCACCAATGGTGTTGTTCAATTAAGGACCATTGATGAGGTCTGATTCAAACTACTAGTCAATGGGCATCGCCTAAAGCTCTATTCTAAACCCATTGACAAGGAAACATTTCTAAGATAGTTCAAAATTGAGCAGGATAGCAGCAATTCTGCAGCCAAAGGAATTGAACCTAGGCTCAAATTCTCGGGCCATGCATAAAAGTGCATACCAAATCATAATAAAGGGGTTATCTAATAAGATCCCCATTTCATTCATTCACTTCATCCACAATCTGTACTCACACTCTCTCTTCCACATCATCCACCTATCATTTCCCATATCATCCATGTTTCTTCGTGTCACGTATTACAATGAAGAAGGAGGCCACATCAGATAATTATGGAGATTCTCTCTAGGTACGCTCCACTTCACTTTAAGGTTGCTTTTGTTACTTTATTTATTACATTTAATTTAGTATTAATTA
>VDFB02274714.1:4295578-4423143 GCA_007258455.2 Sequoia sempervirens
AAAAATGTATTTTTAAACACACACAAAATGAATAGAAATTTTAATTTTCACACAATTTACTAAAATAAAAAGAGAATTCCAAAGTTCATACTTCATTCACATAAAGTCAAAAAAAAAACACACATCAACTTAATTTTCAAACATGCCACACAAAATAAAAAAAAATTAATTTTTACTTGAATAAAAAAGGAATGCCAAAATTCATAATTCATTCACACAAAGTCGAAACAAACACTTAATGAAACTTCATTAATACAAAGAACAAACACACGCGAACTTCAAACTTAGGTTAAAATATATAAAAGTACAAGTATAAATGAAATTAAACACTCACCACACAAAGTGAATACCAAAATTTCTAATTCATTCATACAATGTGAGGACATACACAGATGAACAAAAAACTTATGTTCAAATATATCAAAGTACAAGCATGCATGAAATAAAATCATTACTTCAAATATATTGAAGTGAAAACACACAAAGTGAATACCAAGGCTATAAGACATGGTAAAATTACACACTCTTCACATTAAATTTATTGACAAACACGTACACAAGTGTGTGCTAAAATTAACTTTCACGCATGCACATGTACATGTGTGTTGTGCATACAGTCACATGAAATAAAATCATGGTAAATGAAATTAAACACTCACCACACAAAGTGAATACCAAAATTTCTAATTCATTCATACAATGTGAGGACATACACAAATGAACAAATAACTTATGTTCAAATATATCGAAGTACAAGCATGCATGAAATAAAATCATTACTTCAAATATATTGAAGTGAAAACACACATAAAATGAATACCAAGGCTATAAGAGATGGTAAAATTACAAACACTCTTCACATAAAATTTATCAACAAACACATACACAAGTGTGTGCTAAAATTAACTTTCACGCATGCACATGTACATGTGTCCATACACGATCACATTCACACATATGTGAGCACACATATACACACACAATGAATGCCAAATTTAGTTCAAACATGCACAACACAAGAAGTTATGACAAAATCAACTTTCAAGCACTCACCACAAAAAGTGACTTCCAAATTAAATTTCACAATCACATACATATTACACTACAAAGTAGACACACAAAGTTATTACAAACATCCATCCATTAAATATTAAATTTGGACATGCCAAAATACATATGTGCACTTGAAGTTAATATCATGGAGTTTGTACAAACATGCCACATAGAGTTAATGCCAAAATTAAAAGTCAAACACATAATTCAAGAAAATAAGTGAAATTTAAAATACACTCCACAAATAATGCTAGAATTAGCTCAAACTTAAACCACATAAAGTGAAGTAATACAAACATGCAACAAGTCTAATTCATTCATACAATGTGAGGACATACAAAGATGAACAAAAAACTTATGTTCAAACATATCAAAGTACAAGCATGCATGAAATATAAACATTAATTCAAATATATTGAATTGAAGACACACATAAAGTGAATACCAAGGCTATAAGATATGATAAAATTACAAACACTTCATATAAAGTTTAACAACAAATACATACACAAAAGTGTGTGATAAATTAACTTTCACACATGCACATGTACGTGTGTGCACACAAACTCACATTCACACATATATGAGCACACATATACACACACAATGAATGCCAAATTTAGTTCAAACATGCACAACACAAGAAGTTAATTAAAATAAACTTTCAAACACTCGCCACAAAAAGTGATTTCTAGATTAAATTTCACAATCACATGTATATTACACTACAAAGTAGACAAACAAAGTTCTTACAAACATCCATCAAGTGAAATATTAAATTTGAACATGCCAAAACACAAATGTGCACTTAAAGTGAATATCATGGAGTTTGTACAAACACACTACATAGAATGAATGTCAAATTAAATTTCAAACACAACTCAAGAAAAATGAGTGACAAATTTAAAATGCACTCCACAAATATAGTGAAGGATAGAATTACCTCAAACTTAAACAACATAAAGTGAAGTAATACAAACATGCATAAAGAAAACATATAAGTTTTAGCATCCCAAATTACAAACACATATGTGATGAATGGAAAAAAATAATTACAAACTCACAATGAATGCAAAAATTAAAATTCACTTCACATGCTTAAAAGTGAATACATGCCAAAATTCAAACATGCTTGAGCTAAAGTTGGTTCAATCCCACAAGAAGTAATTCTTAATTCAACCATAAAGTAAACATTTAAAAACTCTCTCCACATAAAGTTTGTCCAATCACCATACATAGTTTGTTCAAACATACACTTTATACATTATAAAATGAATGTTAAAGTTGAAACTTATCACGCAAATGGCAATATCAATACACTGTTTGCATAATGAAGATTAAAATTCATGCACAATAAGAGGATCAAATCTAAGTGACCGACAAAATTCATACACTTTATATGAGTTGAATGCAAAAAGTTGAATTAAGACACAAACTTCATTCACAAAAACTAGAATGGTAAAAAATTCAAACACACTATGCACACATAAAATTAAACATTCAAATCACACTAAGTGAATGTGAAAGTATTAATTAAGCAATCACCAAAGATCGTTCACTCGCATTTCACACACAAAAATTCACTCAAACAAATTAAGGGGATGTGAAAGTTTAAACATATACTTCACATAAACAAAGTGGATGTTAATACACAAACAATAAGTGTGTCAATTTCAAGTGAATTTCAAAGTTAATTCAATGTCTTCACACACAAAGTGACTACTTAAAGTGAGTAAAAAGTATTTCACACAATAAATAACATACTAAAGTTCACTCACAATAATAAGGAGATGCAATGTTCATGGTACACCTCACACAAATAATCAAACACACAAACAATTAGTGACTTTCATTAAATGAATATGAGTGTTTCAATATAAACAAATGGTAAATGGATAAAATTAGTGAACATAAGTTTAATGCCACACTTGACACAAAAATTGAGGGGATGCCTAAGTTCAAACCTATCCTTCACAAAAGTAAAGAGGATATCAATACACACAAACAATTAAGCGAATCACACTAAGTGAGTGTCAAAGATCAACCTCACACAAATTCATAAATGGTAAATATATTATATTAGTGAATTTGAAAGTTCAAACTCATATTTCAAACAAGATCAAAGGGATGTCAATATTAAAACAAATGATAATTGTATCAAATCTAAGTGAACGTGAAAGATCAATATTACCCAAAAATAAGAAAAGTGAACTCCAAAATTCAAACAATTAGTGCTCACAAATTATATGCCTAAATTTCAAACACACTTCAAACAAATAAATAGTGGATATCAAACATAGTAAAGGAACATTCATAGCCACTTCAAACAAAGCATTAGTGAATTCCAAACTTTAAACACCCACACAGACCCAAAATAAATATCAAAGTTAAAGCACACACTTCATACAAACAATATAAGCAAACAAAGTGATCTCAGCATTAAGCATGCAAAGTGAATCATATATAATTGAATGCTCACTCTTCACACAAACAATAAGTACATCTAAGTTCCATACTCCACACAAATAATAAGTACATCAAATTACAAGGAATGCCAAAATGCAAATGCCAACTCTATAAATAATAATTAGATTTTAAGTAAAAATACAATGAATAAATATGTTTAAATTGTCACTTGCCTATCAACATAACACTAATTATTACAATAAATATACTCCAATACAAAACACAATAAACAAACATGTTCAAATAATAAGTACATCTAATGCATAACAACAATTATTACTAGATAGCATTGTATAATTAAAGAATATTGTGATTCTTGATAATTGAAGCACACCATTTAAAATGTCAAGTCATTAAACACAATAAAATAAAATAAAAAGATTAATTTTATGCACTTAGAAAAAAATATAAAAACTGATAAAGAACATACACAGTGCAAGTCTAAGGAATAACCAATTGGCCATTCCTTTCAACCTTTTAAAAACACGCAGGCCTAATAAAATGACCATGTTCGATAGCCATTCCATGCAGCTTTGGGAAGGGGGCAAATTCAACCCCTTCCAAATAAAAAATATTTGTATTAAACAACAAATTAGTTTACATAGCTTACATATCCAATTTCACCAACCTATTTCTACACACCTATTTTTATTACATTTATTACCAAGAAGTGATTCAAAAATACAGACATTTTCTTAGGTTTTCCAAGCATTTTCTAAAAAAAATTATACACATTTCTAGATATTATGGAATACTCATTCAACCTTCCAAATATTTTAAGACACTGACAACATGTTAAAAACATTTCTAGATGTTGACACCATGTCAAACAATCGACATTAACCATGGTTCAAATTTATACCAGTTCCCTGTCAATAAAAAATACAACAATTCAACCTAAAGTTATTTAACTAAAACTATGATATACAAATATTTAGTAAATAACTTTAATAAAAATAAAATAATGCTTATCTAATATTGCAGAGTCTCATAGAGCAACAGAACTGTCAAGAAAAACAAATAAAAAAAATCAGTACCATAGATTTAGTTAATTATTTGTATACACAGAATATCTTCCAAATATAATGATAGTGTAGATATATTTCTTCATTTATTACCAAGAAGTGATTCAAAAATACAGACATTTTCTTAGGTTTTCCAAGCATTTTCTAAAAAAAATTATACACATTTCTAGATATTATGGAATACTCATTCAACCTTCCAAATATTTTAAGACACTGACAACATGTTAAAAACATTTCTAGATGTTGACACCATGTCAAACAATAGACATCAACCATGGTTCAAATTTATACCAGTTCCCTGTCAATAAAAAATACAACAATTCAACCTAAAGTTATTTAACTAAAACTATGATATACAAATATTTAGTAAATTACTTTAATAAAAATAAAACAACGCTTATCTAATATTGCAGAGTCTCAGAGAGCAACAGAACTGTCAAGAAAAACAAATAAAAAAAATCAGTACCATAAATTTAGTTAATTATTTGTATACACAGAATATCTTCCAAATATAATGATAGTGTAGATATATTTCTTCATTGATAGACATAATAGGCTAGTTGATTTAAGTACTTGTGAGGGTTCTGCATTGTTTTTCATGGTTGAAAAATTGGTAAGAAAATTATTTGATGTTGCTGGTAAAGCAGCAAAGAAACATAAAACAAAAACATTTGTGCTCAACCATCTGCAAAATGAGAGATTTAGTGTGAAAGAAACAAGAACAAAGTAGAGGCCCTCACCCACAATGGCATAAAAGGATACTTATGACCATGTCCTCTTTAAGGTTGGTGACCGAAAAAGCCGACCAAAACCTTTAGCCCTGGCCGTGGGATGCAGAGAAAGGAACTCTGTAACTGCAGATTACTGAGTTTCTGATAGCCTCAGCATCCGAACCACTTGATCCTGCCAGATTGAATAAAATGGTAAAATGGGAAATGCATACCAGCAAATATTGTTGTTCTTGAGTGGGGAGGTTACCTATGCCCATCAGCCGTATTAAAAGACAAGAAGAGGGTGATTTTTGTTGCGAGATGCGGACCATGAGTGTGGTAGCATCTGATAGTCTGGGAGGGCGCTGAAGGGTAGAAGAGGAAGAAAGCCAGAGATCGGGTGGCATCATGAAGAAGCCATAGCTGCAAACAGTCTTCTCTAAATCAAATGTCTCGTTCACTGCCAGACTCAGTAGGCATTCTGGGCACCCATTACCCTTCATTTCCTCAGCCCACTTCTGACTTGGAATGCAAGTCAGAAATGCAAACTTAAAAGCCCTTTTTCAAGGCCTTTCCAGAACAGTACGATTGGTTTGACTGTGTTTGGTTTTTTGAAAATTGCAGTTACTTCAGGTAGAAGTATTAAATCCTATGTACATTCATTTGTGCTTAATTTTGGAAAGCATGCCACAGGTTTTGTAATCTAGTTTGACAATTAGCTTTGATAATGTTGCTGCTGACAATTTCAAATTCAAAGTCTGGTGAAGGCAATGGATAAGGGCGTATGCCTTAATGCTGGGCATGGAAGTTATACCTGGCACAACATTTCTTATCTGCACTATGCCTGATACTGCATCCTATAAACAGAGGTTGACATATTCTGACAGCAGTTACAAAATTGGTTGGACAATTACAATATCTCTCCTGACAGCAATACTATTAATTGCTGGTGGCTGCATTTTTTTTAAACCATTTCTTTGGCTTGCATAACTCCCTTCTAACTAATCTGAAATACGTTGCTTAGAACTTGGAACCAAATGGCTAGGTCGAAAGTTAATGTCTCTGTATTAGCGAAAGAAGACTCAAGATTTTGATTAATAAATGCAGATATCCTAAACACATCATGCCTAACACACCTTCAAGCTTATATCATAGATTTGCACACGGATCGGGTTTGAAACCTAGTTTAAAACATGCACCGATGGAGGACTATATTGCTATAATCTTAAACTTATGAAAATAGTATTCCAGACATGAATCATGATATATACAATTTGAAAGACCAGTGAATAAGCTAAATTCTGTCGATAGCTACGGCTGCTCCTATTACAGGAGAATTTACAAGCAAAATTCTGTAAGGTACTGACAGACAAAGCTCTATATAGTTCCTAGGCGAAAAGGTTATAGAATTAGTATACATCATTAAAACCTAGACAATGATAATAAGTTACTCAGAATATGCTCTCCCGGTATTTTGTAGCTCTATTAATGACAGCTCGATTTCATTGAAAATGGACTGTAATGTTAAACACAGTAAATCACTCAGGTATTAAAAGGCATGTTACAGGGAAAATAAGACAGAAAATGCAAAACAAAACAAAAATAACTATATTAATCTTCTCTATAATGGACCATTTAAAACAGGGCTCTTGACTAACAGGAAGGTTAAACCATATACTGCTTAAACGTAGCCTTTCCATATATAAGAAGCAGGTGCATGCAATTGTCTTTCAAAAAACTGAAGGTGTCGATCACCATGTTTTGCACATACATTCCTATGCTTTATGGTTTATTTGGTGATTGTGCTCTGAGTCCAATATCCAATCCAGTGCACATACATTCCTTTTGGATTCGAACTTGAGGCCTCTGCTATAGAGTAGACTGTCCACAAGACACGGTGTATATTGATGGGTATATCCCGACCCTGCTGAGGATCTACTAGTTTCAAAAAACCTAGGTTCAAATCCAGCGGTCACATTTTAAGTGGTAATTAAAGAATTTAACTATAATTTAACTAATCATTTTGAAAATAACCATCAAACTGTGAAACAAAAAACTCTAGAACTTCCTGACATCCAAAATTTTATAATAACAATCTCTCTTTAAACGAAAACCAGAAAAGAATATAGAAATCATAACAGATTTTCTAAAAAGCAACAAAAGGGGCAAACAAAATCTGAGAACTCCATTTAAAAAAGATATGCGTAACAAGACAGAATACCATGATCAGGAGCTTCACCGGCATGGCGGCATTTCTGAAGAAAACGATCATCCAAAGCCTCGCCGAACTTCATCCTCGCAGAGCATAATCTCTTCATCCTCCGCATCCAAATACTCAGAAATACCCTTTTGTTATCAAGAATCAGAAAGATTGTTCAAAGAGAATAGAAATAAAGCACTGACAGAGAGAAAAAACACAACAAAAACTCAACACCAAAAATCGAAGAAAGGAGGCATGGCCATGCCGAAAACGGAAACGTAACAAAGAAAATTAAAAAAATACAACACAGAACAATCTGCCCCTGCTACTCAACTATACTGCCCATATAAGAGGTGAAACGTGATTTTTTCCAACGGTCATTCCATCTATATCGTTGATTTTCTCAAATCCCACGGCTGTAGTTTGAGTACCGTTAGAGCACGGTAGGAAAAAATCCTAAGAAACCCTAAAGTAAGAACACGCTTTCTTTCAAAAAATTACTCGAGTTTCACATTTCCTACAGGGTAAACCCTATTTACCACTGGTAAATACATAAAAGCTAGCTGCATGTTTTTGAGGCCGTTACCTGGCCTCTCTCTCTCCCACACAGGAAGGTCACCAATTATGTAGACTTCGGACTGTTGAGAACCTTTCCCTGTGGATCGTTCACTCCCCGCACCTTTGGCTGGCGGTTTAGCCGCATAAAAGCCCAACAGCTCGATCTATAGATATTCTAGCTCATGTTTTAGTGTTTTTCTTGTGCAAAAGTGATCAAAGAATCTCTTTTGTGGCGTCTTCAGTCACAATTTTTTTATGCAGCTGAGATAATGAGGAGTATTGTGGCTGTATATAGTTTATACCCTTCCAACCCATTCAAACTACAATATGGCATTAATGTTGTTTGTTTCTGCTCCTACAGGGCCTTTGATTTGGCCTCCATCTGAGCACATAAAGAGTGGTATTTTTTCCACTCACCATTCCCCATTCTGACTGTCTTCACACGAAAATAAGTTAACCTTCCACTTGGCATGGGTTCACAACAGTGGTAATATTTATTCTTATCACTTCTTTATTTATTCTAACTGTTAGCATAATTCATAATTGTTAGCTGTTTATATTAATTATCAAAACTCTAGCTTCAATACTCCACATGTGGCTCCATCAAAGTTTTTAGCGTCGAGATGTTTTAGAAATCATGTTGTTTAATTGCAAATTTTGGTAGGGCATAACTTCCACCCCGTTTATTGAAAATTTGCATTTTTTTTTTATTTCTATAAAAATTTCACAAGGAATCTTACTTTTCATGTAAAACTAAGATTGGGTTGCCATCTTTAATAAAATTGTAAAAATCTTTGAGTTATAAACGAAAGATTTTGACATCCGATCTTCATAACTTGTAGAATTTTCTTGTATATGGGCTCTTTGAATCAAGGGAAAATCTAAGTGTTCCTTCTTTTCAGTTTGTTGGTTCATGTGATCATGTCTCTCACACTAATCCCTTCCATTTGATTATTCTTCATAATCCTCCTAATAAATGGAAAATCAAATATGGATCTGTGGAAAGAAAAGGAATACAATAGAAGAATGTTGGTTTCATCAAACTGAGGAACTCAAACAAATTCTTCTTAGTCATGGTGTTGCCTTACCTAATCCTCTAGTCCCAACACATGCAAAAACATCGTTCAATCTCATTCAGACATATTATGATACACGAAGGGAGAACTGTACTGGTATTGGAAAACATGTAAAAATGAATATTTCACAATCATAGATATAAACAAAGAAAGATATAACCCTGAATTGTTTATCTTCTCAACATAAGATATTTTAATCCCTTTAATGTTGAAATTAATTTTGTTATTTGAATTTTATTTTATTTGAAAAGCCTTAATCACTTTTCTTGGATTTCTCCAAGGTTTGTTGGAAGTGTTATAGGAGATTCAAGTGATGGAAGGTTGTCTTTAGGTATTTCCTTGTTTAAATTTAATTCTAGATAAGGGTTTAGATGAGCTAGTGAAAAATCATAAATATATTTTGAAATATTAAAATCTATAAAAAATTAAACCAGATTTGATTAAAACAAGAGCTCTGAAGGAGCTAGAGTCCTACCAAGGGGAAAAAGTTTGGTTTGAGATATTTTACACCGTGAAAGATATATATATAGATATGTGAATGTATATAAAGCAATACATATAAACAAGCTAGAATAGGTAAATCGCATGAGGAATAGGTTGTCTTATCAATGGCAATATAAAATATTGTCAGATCTTTGATTGATTAGTTTCAATTTGTCTTTGCAATGGGAAAGGTAACCAGGAGAATCTTAGGATTAGGTGTTTATCTTGTAATTTTTTTGTCTTGATTAGTCATATTTGAGCATGTGGATGAGAAACAATGTATAGTCTTCAAAGAGTATGAGATGTGGACTTTATCTATATTCTTAGTAATATTTAGAGTAGCCATAGAACATCTTTTCAATATAGGATGTTGATCATGACCATTTCTATATATATGGTTGTATATATAGATACATATATATATATTTATATATACATACATACATACATACATACATATATATATATATATATATATATATATATATATATATATATATATATATATATATATATATATATATATATATATATATATATATGCGCACACATACATACATGCATATACATGTATAACACATCTTGAAATGTATTATCAAAAACATTATGAAAACATTTACATGAATGGCGGGTTATGTTTGTTGAAACTTGCCACATCAAAAAACTAAGCTTGGGAATGATCAAGAGGGAGTGAAGCAAATTTATTTTTTGTTATGTGACGTGTGAAATGGTGCTCTCCTAAACTTTTGGTTTCATATATGTATTGTAAAATGAACAAACGTAAATTAGTTATGTTTACCTATCCACCATGTCATTAATCTTTGTTGTTAAATTACATGTTTAATTATAGTAGTAGAGTAGAGCTAGACAAATTGAGGAGCATATAATGTCGATAAAGTTTCATACTTTGATTCATACAAAATTAGTTGTTTTTGATGGTGTACTTCCTACGTGGGTAGGACCAATTCGAATAGTAACTAAACACTGGGAATTGAGGCAAGCATCAACTTTATAATGCTAATAAAATTTTGGAATGGAACAAAGAACATTAGTATAGAGACTGATTTCATTTGCATCAAACAATATGAACAAATGATCAAGAAACATAAAAAATATTTTGTGTGATAGATTGAAGGCTTGACACTATAAGCCATTAATGAATTGCAAGTGCACATAAGCTATAATATAATATTGTGTTCAAGATATAGGGAGGTATAGATGCCTTGTTTTTTATTGATTTGCAATGAATGAAAAGTAGATCGAAGTAGAAGCATAACATTGTTAGAAACAAAAGGCATGTTAAATAACATATTTTAGTGTTGTCAAACGATGTGAAGAAATGACCAGAGAAGACAAAGAAATGACAATGTTATGGGTGTAGGAACTTAAAAATGCTTCATTGTTTGTGTGTAACACAATAGACATAAACTTTTCCAATAGCGTTTGAATTAACTCTCATGAGAGAATGGAAGGAAATGGAGAACAAATGCAAAAAATCTTATACTAGAGAGAATTAAGATTTGATAGCTTAAGCGATTAATGGGTTGTGGGTGCATATAAAATAAATAATAAGAGAGAGTGTCAAAGATATAGGAAGGTACAAAGTCATTAAAAGACTAAGCCAGTTGATAATAGGAGATTTAGATTGTTTATCAAAATTTCTATATGATTATATCATATATTTATTGTATGTAATTCTCTATCTTCAAAACCTCATCGTCAAATTCAAGACCTAAGGATATGAATTTTGAACATAATTTTGTTAAGATTATTGTTTGACTACTAAGAGATACGAGTGTCACATTCCTTTATATTGTTATGGTGTGAAAAAATACATGGAAGATGCATGAAAATTGTCATACCTTGCACAGCATGTAATTAGAAGTGTTATAAAATTCATGGCAGTTACCTTGAATTTTAGATGCAATACGTGTAAGAATGAAGCCAAGTTTAGATGCAAAACATATAAGAATCAAGGCAAACAAAGGAAGCATGAATGAGACTTGAGAAGCACTGATTCGACAAAAATGGGTGACATGTATTTGAACAAGGGTCACAAACAATATTTTTTTGGGCAGAGTTAAGACTTTACATCATAACCCATTGATGAATTGCAATAGCATATAAACTCTAAAATAACATTGTGAAACAAAATTGAGTGTAGACATGTCTTGTTTTTTACCCAATAGAAATCAATCGAAATTAGACATAAATAAAAGCAGTTAGTCATTGGATAGAAAAGACATGTTAAGTAGCAGTAATAAGTATAATATATTTTGAGATGAAATTGATAGATTGAAACTAGAGTGCAGGTTTTCTAAATTTAATCAAAATAAAATTTTTGTCTAGTGTCTAAATGTTTACATCGTCCTAGTGATTGGGTTATGAAGATATCTGAAAAAATTTGAAATCACCTAGGCCTTCAATATTATATCAAAATTAAAAAAAATCCCAACAATGACACCATTTTGTTGCATCTTGAAATTACCACTTCAAAATCCTTGAACATAATTTTACCTTCAAGTCCAAGGGTAGTTTTGGGAATGTAAAACCAAGGTTCATGTATACATTAGAAAGGTTTAAATTCCAAAGAGTGAGAGTGAATAATCTCTCTTACACTATGGTCTCAACTAAAATAAAGGAGGGTGTTCATAGAGGCATGCTAAAAACAATTAAATACTAGTAGTTATAGAACATCTTTCCAATTAAATACTCTGATGGGGTGCATAGATTTGAGAAACTATTCATTTTGATTCATATGACAAAATCTATGATATGTAATGACGTATAAGAGGAGTTACTTTGTAATCTAGGATGTTGATCATGACGACTTCTATATATGTGTGTGTGTGTGTGTGACTACTATATATATATATATATCCATAATACACATGCATATAGATATATATAGATAATATACAGATCTATATGTAATTATAATTTTTTTTGCAATTCATTTTTTTTGGTTAAATTAATAGTTATAGTCGAACATTGAAAGTTATGTGCTTGAAGAGTATCTCTCAAATAGTTATGTGCTTGAAGAGTAGCTCTCAAATAGTTATGTGCTTGGAGAGTGGGTTTCGAATATTTTCATCAATGTTAGCTTATGTTTGTTGAATCTTGTCAAATCAATAAGCGAAGCTTGACAATGGATAGAAGAGTTGTGTATGTTTCCTTTTTTCTGTATTAGGTGTGAAATGGTATTTAAAAAACTTTGGCTTTGATATATGTATTGTAAAGTCATGAAATGTAGATTAGTTATGTTCATTTCTTCAGCATGTCATTGATGTTTATCGTTTAATTACATGTTTAGTTAAAGTGGTAAGTTAGTGTTGGACAAAATGATAAGCATATTATATTGATATTGATCATGAACATTTGTATGTATATATGTCTATGTACGTAGATATATATATATAGTAATAGCATACAAATATATATATACACATACACACACATATATATGCAGATATACAAACATACATATATATCTATAGTGCATTTATAGATAATAGATATATATCTCTATATGCATTGTATATATATCTATATTATTCCTAATAGAGATGCATATAGATGTATATGTAGATAATATATAGATATATACTCTAAAATCCCCATCTCGGGCACAACATTTTTTTCTCAATTTGCAATAACAATCATCTTAACCAACCAAGCATTTTCCATATAGATTAGAAGTGTTAATTTCACCATGGTAACGACAATCAACGTCACATTTATATTCTTAAACTCAAAGGTGTTAAGCTCTTACAACTAGGGCCATTCCTAGACCTACGACCTAAGCCTCGAGGGTTCATGATGAACCTACCTACGTATCCCCTCATGGGAATCATAGGAATTGTAGCTTGCCCCACAATGACAGAGGTAGTTCAATCTCACCTCTTGTATGAGATCTATTATCTCACCTTTAACCCATAACTACTAATTTAGAACTGGTAAGTTATCTACATAGTCAATTATAATATAATGATAGTAATCTTGCCATCAAGTGTTGGGTCCATACCAAACATTACCAAGCATTAGTGTACAAACATTCACAATATTCACAAGAGATAATTCATACCATAATCTCAAAGATTATACACAATGGTTGTCATGAGCATACCCCCATACAAACAAGTTGATTAGCTCATACACAATACAAGTACAATAATGACTGGATCATACACAAATCACTAGTGCCACATTGACTGGATCATACACAAATCTCAAGTGCAACCGCAACTGGATCATACACAGATCACAAGTGCAACAGAGGTTGGATCATACATAGATCCCAAGTGCAACCGCAACGGGATCATACATAGATCACAAGTGCAATAGAGGTTGGATCATGCACATATCCCAAGTACAACCACAACTAGATCATACATAGATCACAAATGCAACAGATGCAGCTGAATCATAGACAATGTAAGCCACGAGCTTACCTCCAAATACACAAGGTGACTAGCTCATACATGTCACTAGTATAACAGTGATTGGATCATACACAAATAATAAGTATAATGATGATTGGTTCATGTGTACATCACAAGTACAAAAATGATAGGCTCATACACATATCACATTTATATTAGTGAATGGCTCCAACATATATCACTATTAGAATCAAAGATGCTCCAATACCATGTTAAAATTGGCTATGGATGCCAAGATCTTGAGACCAAATGGAAAGCACAAAAAGAGAGAATAGAATGTGACAAGAATAAACTGTATTGTTATCAATATGATGTGATTGTACAATGTAGTAGAGACCCCTTGGTTATATAGTCAAGGTGAGATACAAGATGTCATAGGATTATGGCAAATGTCTTAATCATATAAAATGAGACAACTAATCACACTTACCTAGGTTCACATGTGTTACAAGTCAAAAGATAAGATAACAACTAATGACAACTAACACCTTCTAGAAAGATTCCTTCCTATGACCTAAGTAAACTTAACATGTGTAAATAAGTCCCCTAGTAATGAATTAACTAGGTAGAAGACTTTATTTACACCAACACCCCCCTTAAGTGCAACTTAGGGAGTAGTAGATTATTATGGAAATGACACAAAGATGGGTCCCGGCTACTAGGCCATGTTAAGTACCCATGTACAAATGCAATGAAATCTCTCACAAATAGAGAAAAGGAGAAAACCCACTGGGACAAAACTCCTCCCCAAAAGAGAGATGAAATACAAAAAAAATAAATGCTCTTAATGAAGAATGAGAAGGCCAAAACCCCATGTGAGGAAAAAGACCCCCCATAAGAGAGAAGTAGAAGAGAGACAAGGCATCCCCCCCTCAATGTTGAGTCTCTTACAATGATGGTAGAAGCTCGACATTGAATACTGAAGATGATCCAATCTTTCCAAACAAAGTTCCTCCCCTTAGGAAGAAACAAAACCATGGATGTATGTAGGATGTCAAGAATATGGATGATGTGTGATATCTCTGAAACATGCTCAAGTGTCTCCATGTCGATGTTGAAAGCTGACACACTCTAAACAAGTGTTCTAGGCCACACTGTTGAAGAGGACAATCCAGCATCTAGTAGAGATGAATGTAGAACTTGATCCAAAGACAATGAAATCCCCTCTGAAAACAAAGAAGCCTCCTCCAAATGTTGTCCAAAAGTATCCACACTCATACCAAACAATAAAGAATCATCATGTAGAGAATGAATAAGAGGGTCAAATTGCTCCCTCGCAACAACTGAAGAAGGATCTTCTCCATCAAAGAGAAGATGAATGCCAGCAATGATGTCTCCCAAATCTGCAATATGAGACTCCACAAACAAGTCTAAAGTACCTGTCAAGAAGCCATCCAAAGTAGCCATATCTAGAAGACAATGTATGTCCTACTGCACTGAATCATAAGGAACCCAAACTGTGGAAACACAAGCATCATCGGGTACAACAGTAGATGGCGGAGATGAAATGCATGACTCAAGAATTGGATCTGATGTGAGAATTCCCAAGTTCAAGAAGCCAAATGTCTCATCTGAATCATGGTTCATATGATCAATAGCCGAAGGAACAATGTCATCATTAGAAGCAAAATCTACAAAGGTATACAACCGAGATGAATGATCAACCACCCCAGTAGCAATGATCTCTCTACTCTCCAAGTCTCGAACGATGATAGAATCAAGAGTGAACTCCACAGTCCTCCCATATCCACCATGTGTAATTTGATATATGGAAAGAAGATTGTTTGTCAAATGAGGAACACATAAGACATCCTAAAAAGTGTTGTCCCCAAAACTAATAGATCCCTTCCCTGTTACACTCATGTATGTATTGTTTCCCATCAAGATAGGAGACATAGTACAAGGATGAAATGAAGAGAAGATAGATTGTGAAGATCCCATATGATGAGATGCTCCTAAATCTAGAAGCCATCTCCTTGATCCTAGACCTAAAAGAGCACAAAGAGCTCAAGTCCTTTATATTCTGATGTAGAAGGTTTACCTTTGTCCTTTTTAGCTTGTTTTGAAGTAGAAGGAGAAGAAGATTTAGAAATTCTAGAAGGAAAATCAATGTGATTATTTTTGAGAATATTTTTCAACTCATCAATATCCTTCTTATAACAATAGTGTTCTTCATGTCCATCCTTCTTGTAATATGCACAAAAAGGCCTCTCCTTCTTAGATGATTCTCCTTTTGAGGATAAGGATTCTAATTATTTATGTGGCTTGTTCTTTTTCTTCTTTTGCTTCTTATCAAGATTCCCTAATTCTTTTTGTCCCTTAAACTCACTTGCCACCAATGCATGTGACTTGCAAGACTTAATTAGACCCATGTTCATTAACTTAGCTTCCTCTTGGATTAGGAGATTTGCAAAGTCATCAAACTTAGGATCAACATATGATGCTCCCATAGAAATTCGATGGGTATGAAAGTTAGAAACAAAAACTGAATACTCAAGACCAAGCTTGGATAACACATTCAAAATCAACTGTAAATCCTCTTTTTCAATGTTGCATTCTTTCAACTATGTTCTTAGTTGCTTGATTTTGGAGATGTAGTCTTGGATGTGGTCAAAAATTTTAGGATCAATATTCATCAAATCATTATCAATTTGATATCCCCTAATCTTATTTGTTTTACCATACAATTTTTCAAAAGTCTCTGAAGCCTCTTTAGGTGTTTTACATGATTCAATATGAAATTGCAAATCAAATGAGACTAATGAACATATGCATCCAAGTGTTTTCTCACAATCAATCTCCCATCTTGACAATTCTTTAGCATCAGTAGGTTGTGGAATAGTGCCCTTTAGATGACCTATTAGACCTTTCATCATGAGATAGTTCCATATTGATAAATTCTCCATGTAGCATAATTGTGTAGAGTTAAGAGCTCAATTTGATATTTCCCCATTGCAAGAACACAAACCAAGCAAAAGAATGCAATCAACCACTGCAAGATTACCCCCCCCCCAAATTACTCAATCATGAAACTCCCCTAGGAAATATCTGATTTGGCACTTTATACTTAGTGTGTTTACAATTGCCACTTGCCAAAAACAACAAAGTGGTCTTTGATCTTGGTACATGCAAAAGCCCAAAATAGGCCACAAAATAAAGTACAATTTTTGGTATAAAATGAGATTAATTTGATCATACCACTGAAAAGTACACAAAAAATCATGCACTTTAAAAAAAAACTGCACCCAAAAATGCTACTGTAAGAGCAAGATATGAGCTCCTGAAGTTCCCAAAATGAGGACAAAACATCAACACATGTGAGAATCTGCAATTTCTGGAAAAACCCAACACCAAAACCAAATTTTGATTGCCCCACTGCAAAGAGCACAAAATTAGCCGAAGTAAAAAAAATTGCTCGAAAAAAAGAGTTAAAATGAGCAATATATGAGCTTCAGAAGTTGAACTACAAAACTGAAAACTCCAACTGTGAGGGGGAGAAAATTTATTAAGGGTTTGTTGATGTCATCACTAACGAGATGATGACATCAGCATTACCAGCGATTAAAAATGACACCCTCCTACCTGTCAAGAGAAAATTCACTCCTTAGCCAAAATAACTTGATGTAACAGAATATTCTTAATTTGTTTGCCGCTGATAGAATCTGGGTGGAATCTCTACCAGAATCTTGTTGGAGAATATTCTCGGCGAATATTCTTTCACCTACTACTGGTTTTTTCTTTCTGTCAGATTTTAGAATAAAGGTCGATGATTTTTATTATTGACTGCTGGTTCATAAAGCACAGGCCAAATTTTCTTTAACCACCAATGGCGGATTTTCACCCCCAATTTAAATTTTGTGACCATTGGGAAAGGATTGATCATCCACCGATTGGGATGGGGACCACAAACTATGGCAGGGGCTACGTGGAGGCTTGGCAGTGGCTGCGGGTACTAGGGTATGCACAATACCCTGCGTACTCTACAAAAAAACTTTTCGGCCTCCGATTTGATTTTTAAAATAAAATTTTACAATAAAAATTGAAATGGGAAAATATTTCTATTTTTGAAAAATCGTACCCTACAATTATGACAACCTGGGGCCGTACAACTCTCTGGGAAATTTTTTTTGGCTCACCGGACAACTACTCCAATTTGGACAAATTGACAGTCAATCTTAGGGTTTTTGGCTCTTCTGGATGCGATGGCAGGGTCAAATTTGACCCAAAATGCTCCAAAAATGCAGCTACTTTCTAGATTTGGCAACCACGCTTCAGCTTCAAACACTCATAGATTTGGCCTCATATGCCCAATTTGGATGAAACAAAAGGAAATTTTGACTTTCTCAAACCTTCTAGACGCAATGGTGAGATCAATTTTGCACCAACAAGCTTTGATTTGAACCTGCAATAAAGAGCCAAAAAATGGAACATCCCCAAATCTAGTATCTCTCTTTAGAAAAAGACTCTCCAATGACACCCAACCCACTTTGATACCATGCTATAATTGGATATGGATGCCAAGATCTTGAGACCAAATGGAAAGCACAAAAGAGAATAAAATGTGACAAGAATAAACTATATTCTTATCAATATGATTTAATGATATGATGTGATTATACAATGTAGTAGAGACCCCTTGGTTATATAGCCAAGGTGAGATGTAAGATGTCATAGGATTATGACAAGTGTCTTAATCATATGATATGAGACAACTAATCACACTTACCTAGGTTCACATGTGTTACAAGTCAAAAGATAAGATAACAACTAATGGCAACTAACACCTTCTAGAAAGATTTCTTCCTATGACCTAAGTAAAATTAACATGTTTAAATAAGTCCCCTACTAATGAATTAACTAGGTACAAGACTTTATTTACACCAACAATCACAAATACACAGTGACAAGCTCTAACCATACATCACAAACACACCATAACGAGCTCCAACATACATCACAACCACCCTGTCTAGTTAACACAACACATTGGCTAACACATCACAATGGCTAACACATGTCCATAATGCGTCCCAGATAGAAAAAATATCAGTGCATTGCGCACTACACTGCAGGTCCTATCATTTCCTTCGATCTTTTGCACCACTGGACAAACCAGAAGAGGATTCAATGCATCCTATACTACACCGTGGGTCCATTCTCAACCCCACAAGGCTAGGTATATAGTCTAAAAATTGAGAAGGGGATTCGGTGCATCCCATACTACACCGCGGGTCTGTCCACCATCCCAAGGGTTTCCCCAAGTAGTGAACCTACCAAACCCAGTGGATTCTGACTTTAATCACCTATAAGCCACCGACAACACGTCTGTCCACCCAGGAAGAAGTAGTTCCTGACATATACCACCTTGTGACTTTAGTGGTATTGTCAACTATCTTCTCAATCTCGGGTAACACATGGCATTGGTCACTTTTGTGCATACTAGTGACAACTAGTGAACCCTATCAATATGTGGATAGCCCCAAATTACCGTTACTCACATGGATGGGTCCCTACCCATGCAACTGCTACAATCGTATCATAACCAAGATAGCCTGCTACCTTCACCTCTATCAACCAGGTGAATGCTAACTAATCCCTCACAGTAGCTCAAACATTGATCATTGGCATAGTCTAATAACTGTCTGTCACCGCTCAAATATCTCAGAGGTTCACTCTTGGACGGGTCATACATAACATGAATCACAATCACAGTCAACACACATATAGGCCTATGCATAGAGACCTCTAGATATAGAGTCATTTTTCATACACATAAAGTTACATGGAACCAACATGAGATGGACTTTTCCCATCATACACATATATTCAATTTCCAATATAAGGTAGTCAATCTTCACTTACTATATAAAAGCATATTAGGTATTAAATACACAATATTGGATTTCCTTAACTCATCAAATTCAGCAATACCCTAATTGAAGCTTGGAGACCTCTTTCAACCCGTTTTCTACAAAATTTGAACCAAGACACTTGTCAAGAAAGGAAGTGTAGACCAAAAGCTATAGATTCCTTCCCTGAATTTCTCAAGATTCCTAGGTGGAATAAGTCGCCATTTGTGGAAAATTAGTCACACTTTGAGGCCTGAAATTTGATTTTTACATTTTTGAGTACCCATTTGGCAGATTCATGTTCTGAGAGAATCTCCTTGAAACTAGACTAAGTTGCCCAACTTGGTGTAAGTGTCCCAATCAACTTTTCCAATCAATTTTGTAGGATTCCAGAGCCTCTCTACATTAGATTTCAGATTCCAGGTGCACCTCTCCAATCATGTTTAATTATGTTATTGTTTACTGCATTATTAGGTGATTTTGCATATCATAATGTGTTTTCAAACAAGTTGCATTTCTTAGGTTTTTCATTAATAAGTCATTGTTTTAATTAGTTTGTTGCATTTATACATTGCATCTAGGCATATTCCATCCATCCTTGCATTATTTTTGAGTGTTTACTTTATATTTTGTCCCATCTTTCTCCTTTTAGGTGAAAAACCCTAGAAGTGCTAGAAAGCCCTTGGGTGCCAAAATCTTTGTTTACAGGTCACAACAATAACATATAATGTATAGAATTTCAAATAGTTTTATTTACATTTAAACAATCAATCTGATGCATGTGGAAATAATAATTTTATTGTGATCATAGCAGCTTGAATATCAATGACTACTAACCGAGTTGTCTTTTCAACCTTCATTGCTCCAGGTAACTGCATTGAAAAAATTTAAACTATTAATTAGTTCATGTTTAAGAAATAGTTAAAAGTAAAAAGCATAAAAATATTTGAAAAAGAAATTGCTTGATATGAAAGAGAGGCAAGATGCATAAATTATTAATAGTTGTAGAAGGAGAACATTTTGAGAAATCATTGCATATTGACCAAGTATTACAGATTTTACACTGACCAATTTTGCACTTACATAAATGCAATTTCTATTTAACACATTCAATTGGAATCAACATGCATGCATGGGAGGGAAAAGATTAGTTGGATTGTTAATACTGTTGAACATAGAACTCAACATTTATAAATTATGGTGTTAAGTTTGTAACTGAACAACAAACAAAAATGTGTAAAAGCAGATGATATATATAAAGAATGTAGGAGAGATAGTTTAAAAGATATAGCCAATCATAACTGCCTAGTTTTTTGAGAGATTTCATTGTTATCAAGTAATGTGTGGAAATGAATAAACAACATAAATAAACCCTTGCTTAATAGTTTTAGAAGTTGATACCAAAATCCATTAAAGACAATTATGGTTTAGTTCATTGACAATAAATGAAAATGTCATATAATATTTGCAATAGCACCATTGTTAATTGTGCCCAACAATAAATTCACCATTAATGAATTATGGTGTTAAATTTGTAACTAAACAACTGGAAGTGCCCCACACTCAAAGAAAAAAAAGAAAAGAAATGAACACATAAAATGCAGAGGACAAAAAACAATAGAGAAGAACCCATTAAATGCAGAGAAAAAAAAAAGAATAGATATTAATAGACAAAATGCAGAGATGTAAAAATATATAAAATGACACTCTAAAAGATATAAGAACTTACAAATGCCTTTTTTCTTGTCTCCAATATGATAGACATAAATTGTGCTAGCAAACGGAGATTTGATTGTCATCAACTGTTATGAGAAAATGAATAAACAATTCAAAAAATGAGTATGTAAAAGGTATAGGAACTTACAAATACCTCCTTTTTGGAATCCAATATGATACATATAAACCCTCTAAACAGAGACAGATTTGATAGACATAAAACTCTACATGATAAGTCATTAGTGATGCCTACAATTCAGTCCTTTCATGATACATAAAAATTAGGGACTAGTAAATTGAAGGAAGAAGAAACAACATTAGCACATAAAATGCAAAGATGTAAAAAACTATAAAAGAAAAGTGTTAAAGATATAGGAACTTACAATTGACTCTTTTTGTTCTTGCAAGATAATAGACATAAACCCTGTCAACAAACACAGATCTTAGTTTTACCAAACAATTGATGGTAGTGAATAAACAACAGGAAAATGACAATCTAAAAGAGATAGAAACTTACATACCTCTCCTTTTTTGCTTTCAATATGATAGATGTGAACTATTCCAGTAGAATCAGGTTTTACCCTCATCAAACAATCCAAGAAAATTAATAAACAATGGAAATGAGAATTAGAGACTGTATATGCAGAGTGACCTCGTCAAGACAACATGTCTAAATAGAAAGAGTGGGTGTGAGGACATGACTATGTAAAAGAACATTACAAAGGCATGAAATATTTTGCAATAGTAGCACAACATTATAATTGATTAAAACATATACTAGGAGTGTAAAAGATATAGAGACTTACAAATGCTGTGTTTTTCATTGCCAATATGCAAGCCATAAACCCTATTAACACAAGCTATTTTTAATTGATATCAAACCATCTCAGCTTATGAAGATATGACCCATGTCAAACAACCTAAGAAAATAAATAAATAGTGCAAATAATCATTTGTTGAATAATTTGGAAACTTTACAGTATAAGCCATTAATATAGCATCTACATTTTAGTCTATTTGCAATTAATGGAAATTGCAAATTATAGATGCACAGTGGCCTTGTTAAAATGCCATGCATGGACAAAAATATTGAATGCAAAGCCATGACTGTATCAAAGAACATAACAAGGCCACAAGATATTTGCAATAGCAACAAAACATTAGGAGTTGATTAAACTTTTTTCTTTCTAATGCTAACAATAATATGCAAGTAGAAAGATATGAAAGCATAAGGAAAATACATGAAGAGAGCTAAAGTTAGAAGATTAGATGAATGAGTAATCAGTGTAACTTAATGCTCTTTTCAATGTGCATTAATTAACATCAAATGTGAAGCCACAAATAATAGTAAGCATAAATCAAAAGAAAAGACTATATCAAAGAATGTTAGGAAGCCATGAAATATTTCCAAAAGCAATAAAATAGTAGGCATTGATTAAATTTGTCCTTTTCTTGTGTGGTAAATAACTTGTAATAGAAGAGGGCCCATTATAGATGCAAAGATGTCTAAATCTATAAAATGGTAGTATAAAAGATATAGGAACTTACAAATTCATTGTTTTTCACTTCGAAGAGAGTGGACATAAAGCCTGTCGACAGATATTGATTTCACCCCCACCAAACAGTTTGAACAAATGAATGAGTAACACAAAAAATGGAAATGTAAAAGAGATGGAAACTTAGAAGAATTTTATTTTTGCTTGCAATATGATAGACATAAACCCTCTAGATAGAGAAATATTTCACCCTTATGAAGCAATACATTGATTTTTTCAATAGATTGTATTATGCATAAAATAGATATA
Source organism: Sequoia sempervirens (assembly GCA_007258455.2). Lineage (NCBI taxonomy): Eukaryota > Viridiplantae > Streptophyta > Pinopsida > Cupressales > Cupressaceae > Sequoia > Sequoia sempervirens. The sequence goes on from VDFB02274714.1 coordinate 4,318,962, forward strand.
AATCCCCTGGATAGGCCATATTACAGAACAAATGACATTGAGAATCCATAAGACTTGCTAGGTCAACAATGCTAGGGAAATAGGAACCATGAAGATATAAAAAGTATCTATATTGCAGCTTCCATGCATTTGGATACGTTATGTTCATTCAGAACCCACTTGAGAAGTCTAGTAAACTACCCAATTCCAAAGATCGGCCTTTGGCTTTTCCCTTACCATAGAAGAACTGTCATAAATCATCCTAACCCTAGTGTGAAAGAACAATTTCAAGCCATCATAGGAATCATTTAATCTTATATTTTATGTTATGTTTCATTTCAAGTTTTGTTGTTACCCGTTAAATCAAGGCATTGGGTTTTGTGCTTTTATCAAATCCATTATTCTAGCAATAGAGTAAGTGGCTTCTGGATTCCTCTTTCAACTAAGTATCACTTATTACAAATATGGAAAAGAATCTAGGGGACCGTGTCAATTGTAAGCTAGAGAATGTCTTAGGCCATTATTCTAGCAACTTCGATAGGGTGCATGCCACTATATAAAGGGAGGAATTTTTTGTTTTCCATGATTAAAATTAGAAATGAATAGATTGAACTAAAATTAGAAATATTTCCATTATAGGAAGTCTCTTTCAAAGAAATGCTATTATCAGAATACAAAAACCATGTTGATAAAAAGCTGGAAAATAATAAAAAATTAAAACTCAAAAACAATGAGAACATACACTTACAATTTCCCTTTAAACACTTATTATTATTTTAACAATTGCATATCTTCTACAACTAGTTTGATAAACATATATTGAACTCTATTTAGAGATAATCTGGGTGGTGATCAGAGGCATGAATAAAACAACTAACAACAACAAACTTCATTCATTTACACTATTTCATATAATAAATGGCAATTGGCAACGAATCATATTTATTGATCCTGATACTGCATTTACTACAAAGATAGCTACTCAAATTGTGAGCAATGAATTAGATTGAAATGTGCATTTATTGCAAATATTTTATAGATTTTACCTTTGAATGCATTCAACTTATTAGTACCCAAGACTTAGTTTTCCAACCTAGTGGTTGTGAGCTGATATCTATTTTCACAATTGATTTCATCAACGAGAACCAATAACTAACAAACTATTGATAGTTTAAGGACAACTCAAGAGTTGTTTCGTGGCATGAGATAGGTTTTAGCTTAAATATCAAATTATATATAGCCTGTCGGCTAAAAAGGCACCAAAACCTTTAAAAAGTAAATAAAAAAATTGACCATAAAACTAAGCATCCTTTGAATATAAAAAATGATATTCTAGAAACATTTCTACATGATACTCACTAGAAAATGCAATATAAATGAGATCATCATATTTTTATGGTCATTGCTTGAGGGCCATTGCAAAAACAAATATTAAGGAGAATTAGTGAAGAGTTAAATAATGAGAAAACAATAGCAATCAGAAAGATTTTTTTAGCGAGAATAGAAATAGGGAACTGACCACAATGACATTTAGAAGTGATGTCTCTCTTACATTTTGTAGCCCTATTAATGATAGCTCCATTTCTTGTTTGAAAAAAGGGTTGCAATGTTAGCAACAGTAATTCTTCACTCAGGTATTGAAAGGCATGTTACATGGAAAATAAGATAGAAAATGAAACAAAAGAAAATATATTAATAAGCAGAAGTGACTAAAATAGATAATTGTTATTAACAACCAATAAAACAAGAAAAGAAAAATTATTATGCAAAAGTCTATCCTGCTACTATATAAACCAAGCAATTAATTTAGAAAGGTATCAAATAATTACAAACAAATTTCTAATGTTAGATCTACAGATCATCCACATAAAGATGTAGAGACAATTGAAGAGCACATTGATACAACTACACATTTATATAATAGGATTCACAGTTGAATCTAACTAACAAGCAACTAATCATAACAACTAACAATTATTCTCCAAAACTATTTTCTAACAACTGAAAACTTATCGTGTTTATTATCTTACAAGGTGTAGGTGGGGTTTTAGCAAGACAACCCTCTATTGTAGCTAAACCATAGATTGAAACATATAAAACTAGGAGAAATTAATCATTACCTATTTAGTCAATTTGGTACTCAAATTACTATGGCCCATATGTAAGTAATAAAATTGATAAATTTCAAGGGATTTATAGAGTGTTACACAAAAATTGGACAATTAATATGGACTAAACAATGAGCTATAAATTGACTATAGGAATTCACTGTCATTTAGAAAGTGTTTTATGCAACCTTACCATTTGTCATTTGTGGAAGCAATCGTGCATTTGTTGTGTGTTTTCTCACTAAAGAGAGGGATTTTATTATCACAATTTTCAATTTGGCATCTAAATGATGGATAGTGCCATCAAGCTTGAGGTACATTAGGATATTCTACTACAATCTTCATTAGGTGCTGAAAATAATCATGATTAAACTAAATATAAATTTGGGATTTGATTTATTGAAAACTTTTTTGCAGAAAAATAAGAGAAAATGTAATTTATCATTCTTGAGTATCCTTTGCACTATAATTTTTTTTTACAATAGAAATAATCCACCACAAGTTTGCAAATGAAGACATTGCAAAACCAATCAGAAAATATCAATTTCAAAGGGTTGCACAGGATTTCAATGGATAAAAAAGGGAGTTAGAAAAAAATAGGAAAAACACTGCTAAACTCCTAGAAAGGCTATGTATACCAATTCAAAGAAAAACATTTTATATAATTAATTCTTTGCATTTTTCAAATCAATCATACAAGTTTTTTCCAAAAAAATTATCCACAAAAGATTTCAATAGATAGAACAATAGAGTATGCAACCCAAATAGACAACTTTACCAGATGTTCAAACTTCACATCTAAAGGTTAAATTCAAAACATTTATGGGCCTCTATTGTTCGACAAATAGAAATATGATCAAGTCATTTCTAAATAAATGATTTAGACATCTTGAAGCAAAATGTTGTTAAAAAAATATTTACAACTACATTTATAGACAAAAGAAATAGATTCATAGGACACTTAACCATCCTACTTATTATAATTTGGAATTAAGTGGAGAAGAAACTCAATAGATAATACACTATTTGCTACCTATCATGCAAAAAAAAAACTAGCAACAAATAATCATCAATACTATAACATACACAAATTTTCGTTCTCCATCAATTATTGAAAAATTATAAATGTAGACACGTAAAATGTACTGATTGATGCTATACACTTGATCTTGATTTAACTAACATCACTTCATCCTGAAACATCCCTCTTTTCTAATTATCTAATCGAATAACCCTTATTTGATTAAATTTTTCAAATTCCTCTCTCAATTAAATAAATTAATTTTATTTGATTAAGTCGTTATTTCTTATTAATTAAATAAATCATTTTATTGATTAATTCCATAATCTCTATTAAATTAAATAATTCCTTTTATTTAATTAAATCTGTAAATTCATTCTATTAAATTAAATAAATCTAGCATTTATTTGATTTTATCTAACATCATCCCTCTTTAATTAAAAAAATCAAAATCTTTATTTAATTAAGTCTAAATCATTATTCCTCTCAACTTTGATTTATTTAAATCCTAAAATCTAAGTCAAAATTGTCAAATCAACTAACCTTCTCTTAATTAATCAAATTCTGATTAATGCTAACTCTAATCCATGTCACATCCTCTAGATAATGCAACTTGCATAATAAATCAATTTAATTGATTTATTAAATCCCTAATTTCTTTCAAAAGGGCATCAAAGTTGGAATATTCTCCAAATTTGAAAATCCCTCCAAATGGGATGTGACCTTCCAACAAGGCATTTATTTCATCTTACATGTCCTTTTGCGTTGAGCCAAGTGGACATAACTCCATTCTCTCTTCCCTCCAACTTGTCATTTCACTATTTTGAAATTCCACCTAATTGCATTTAATTGCACAATGACCAAAATATGCTCCACCTTTGTCCACTCACATGTTGACAAGTGGCTTCATGCTATTGGTTGGTCTTTTATCCCACATTCATCCCTTTTGCTTTATTTTCCAACATTCTCATCTATAAATAAGAGGTTTTTCTTCGCATTTTGGATACACAACTTCATGCAAAGACATTATCTTTAGATTTTGAATTTGCTCATCCATTTTATCATTTTCATAGCTAGGTTATGCAAAAATTCAACCAAGGGGCATCAAATCTTTATCAAATCACCACAAAGCTTGCAAAGGAGTTGGTAAAGGGTCAATTTCCACATCAAATTGGCACCAATTCCCCCATGGGATTGAGAGTTTGCATGTTTTGATATGATTTAATGGCTTTCTTTGTTATGTTCTTCATTTATTTTCTATTTTGAGCATTGTAGATGAATTTCATGGGGAATCTTAGTTCTCACTTACATACATATGGATCTAATTGTGTGTTTGTTTCTTGTGTTTGTGCAAGTCTAGGATTGGGGTTCACATTTTGATGCTAGAAGGAGGGTGAATTTGAAGATTTCATCATGTTTTTCTCAAATAAATTGTGGTTTTTTGTTAATTTTTTACATCTATAGGAAACAGTGCTGCTATCAGTCCAGCGGTACCATACAACAACAGTTCAAACTCTAAACTACGCCACTTTTCTTTTCCCGCTAATAAATTCAAATTTTCAAACTCCGCCATTGGGTCAATTTTTTGTAGTTGGCTTTCCAAACTCCAAAATACATCATTGACCGAAATAGTGCCGCAATCACACTCTCTAGTTTTATTGTAGAGTGTTGTTGTCAGTCCTAGCAATGTCATACAGTGTCGTTGACCTTTTCAAACTTTGCCACACCTACAGACTGGGGCACTAGGGTGGAGTAAAAAGCCTAAATTTAGTTAATTTTGACATGTACTTTTTTGTTTTGAACATTTTGAACTTCTAACGTATTTTTCCACCTCTGTCTTTCTTGGTTTTAATCAGTTTGCAGGTTGAGGCAAGGAGGGAAATGAAGTTGACAGTTTCATTATGACATCACCATCTCATTACATCAAGTGTTTGTGAACACTTTTGTGTTTTTTTAACACATTTGGGAGAAATTACAATCCCTCTTCTAAGGGTTTGCTACCTTTCATGTTCTTAGGACTCGCTAACTTTTAATTTGGGATTAAAAAGAACAAGACAAAAGGCTTAAAATGAACCTTGGAAAAATTTACTAGATTTTGTTTAAAGGTTAACAATTGAACAAGCAACTTTCAATTTTCCTTTTTGATCCTTAAAAAGAATCAAATCATTGCTTTGAGGGATTAAAAAGAACAAGTGCTTTTATGTTTTGTAAATACTGTTGATGGTGGTTTAGGCACCACAACAATGCAAACAAAATATTGCTATTTTGTTTCTCCTGAAAGAGAAAGGCAACACATGGATGCCTTAGCTCCCAAGGTCCTTGTAGTTGGGTCTCAACTGTGTTGATGTTACTCAATGGTCAATGCAACAGTAATATTCAAGGGGCCTACTGGTGTTGAGCTTCTAGATTGTTCTGAGATCAAGCATGAAATAAAACCTACTCTAACAGGGGTTTTTTAAAGAAATATAAAAAGATAAGTCAGAGTTTTGAAACAGAAAAGAACAATAGTTCATCCAACCTTAACCAGACTTGTTAACTTCAAGGAATTATAAACTAAAACTGCAGAACAAGATAAGCTTGTGATTAACACAGCCTCTTTCATTCACAGTGCTAATTCACATAACAGAGTTTTAATTACCATTTAAATAAAACACAAATAACATTTCATTCCTTGAAGACTTCACAAATCAAATGATCAATTAAGACAAATATCATTCAGGAACACAACATGAAGTAGATTAAACTCTGATTGCTTCTATTGTCAGTAAAATAGATAAGCAATATTTACAAAGTTGGCACAATCACCAATGTACAGAGAATCTGTGGCTCTAGATTGTTTCCAACTACACTAAGAGAACTTAGAAAATACATTACAGTCTGTACTAAAACCTTACTGCTAACCAAGAAGACAAGAGAAGCTCTCATTACTAAGAATCGAGATGCAACTCTATCTTCTTCTGTTAACTCACTAACTCCTAACAGTTCTAACTTTGAAAGCTATTGATATTAAAGTTCTTTTAATCTAGAAGTTCTAATATCTCACTATCTAATCTAGAAGTGCCAACACTAAAAGTTCTAACCTTGGAAGATCTAACCTTGACAAAGAGGCCAAAATGCCTTATATACAGAATGCATTAAAAGGATGTGTTGTCCCCCTATATTAGGGTTTACAAAATATCTGCATCTAGGAGAGTCGGCTCTCAGATCCTTCTGAGGAAAGTTAAAACTGCATTCAATGTGAAGCCCTGTTGTCCATGCTGAAAAGTTGTTCTAGGGATGACCTTAGATCTTTTGCAGCTGCAGCCTTTACTCTCCTGTGTGCATGTCCATCTTCGAACTCTATTGGGGCACCTTGAATGCTCAGAATATCCTCATCAATGTTGATCTACCTCTTTGCCAGTAGTCGCCACAGGTGTCCCTTTGAGTCACAATTTCTTCTTTCCTGCGGCTCCCTTTCTATTGTGGACTTCTTTGTTCATTGATCATCCTTTTGGAAACACCATTGGGCCCTCTTCTAGATTTGAACATTTCACCTGAGCTAATCCATCATCACTCGTTCTTAGAAGGAATTCATCTTGCATACATTCTGGTTGGTCTCCTTACTCAGGGGCGGTCAATTGGTCAATTGTCACTAGTCAGTCCTCTTAGCCTCTTGTGATTGGTCAAGCGTACACCACACAAGTTCCTCAGGTGGTCAAAGGTGGTCCGATCAACATCGCATGTCGGTGAGACACCATTGGTGTCTCCTCGATATGATCTCATCCTTCAATAGTCATCAAGGTAGCATGGGGCATTCGGTGAGACCTTTCAGCGAGCTACAGGAGTCATATTGAGCTCCAAAAGAACATCGGCAAGATAGCCGCTCATCGGTGAGACATCACAGCGATGATATCCCTCTTACTGGCTTAGAGTTCATTTTCCTTTTGGCAAGACTTCCTGTCCTTTGTCCAAACATTATGCCGAAGCCACAACCTTCTGCTATCCTCTATTTCCTTCGCTAAGACACCTTGCAGTCGCCTAGACATTTCTCCAAGTGCCCTTTATTCTTCTGGAGTCTCCCCAATTCCCTTTGTTTCGGCGTAACCTTCATAGTTGGTGAGACATTACACTGAGTCCCATATCCTTCGGCGATTTTGTTTTATTTCGGCCAAACCTTGTTGAATCAACAAGAGATTATACCGATATTACTTCACATTGGCGAGACCTTTCCTCTTCACCGAGACCTTATATCGAGGTCCCCGTTTCATATTGAAGACTAACCCTTCGGCAAGACCGATGGCGAGATTTTGTTTTCTCCTTTATGTCACCGAGACTTCGGTGTTCGGCAAGACCTCCTACCGAAACGACAACCTTTTGTCGGCCCATGTTGTCACTGTAACATCACCTCTTCGGTCAGATATTATGCCAAAGGTTTTATCCTTCGGTGAACCTTTGATTTCATTTGGGGCCTCCTCCCTTATTGTTGAGACTCTTGAATGTCGGCTAGACCTCTTGGCATATACCTTTCCTCTCCCCGAAGGGACATCCCATCGGCGTGACCTCCTTCCTTCGCCAAGACCTTATGGCGAAGGAATTACCCTCTTAGCGAGCTCTATTTCTTTCATTGGGACTTTGCATGGTTGGGGAGACCTTTCTATAGTCATGTCGACATGAGTTTCTTTGTCTCATATGCATCACTGTAGCATTCTCTTGTCAGGGAGATGTCTTGGAGACATCTTATGTCTCGCCGAGGAACCTTCATAAGCCCACTTTTGTCGCCGTAACAGTTTCGTTCTCTCCCCAATGGGAAACCTTCACTGTCAGTCGGTAAGACCAAGAGACTTCGCCAAGACCATACGCCGATGAAGATGACTCCCGCCGAAGTGTCTGCCGATGGTGGTAGTCGGTGAGACTTTGGGGATTTACTGAGACATCTCGGCAAAGAGAAAACATTGTGCTGACAATGTATACCTTTTGCCGCTCGTCGGTGAGACCCAAAGATCTCGCCGAGACTTCTCTCCAAAGGAAACCCCTCATGCTGATAGGATGCAAAATGGGAAGTATTCTAATTCTTTAGATTCTGAATAGTCAGAGCCGAGCCACCAGTCGGTAAGAGTCTAGAAAAGTCTTGCTGAATTTTACCTTAATGGATTTTCATGACCAACTGGGCAGAAGAATGCCCTTCAACTGAGCTCCCTTGGAAAATATCATCTTGGAACGAATTAATCTTTCATTCAACAAAGAAGACCACAGTAAAGATCATACAAATGGAAGCTAAATAATCAAAATCGTCATTGAAATGAATCCTATGCTAGTAAGGTGCAATTAAATCTCCAAACAAAATGATCACACAAGCAGTTCGGGTTTCAGGTCGACCCGCGGAATCCAGGCCATGGAGGAATTTTAGAGAATTCTGAGTCAAGCGGATTCTAGTGGAATAGACATGAAACACGTATTAGAAACTTAATCCAATTATTATCAAACAAGGAACAACATGTGAGATCGCAAAATAGCATCAATCATTCATAAAATGCATCTTCATTTGCTAACTAGCCTTACTACTCCAAACTTCTTCACATTTCTTCAGATTCTGGGGAAATATGCGCGAGACAAATTTTCGCGAAAGAGAAAACATTCCCACAAATCCGAAAAAACTAGGGGACAATGGATGTTAGGAAAATTCGGTCCACGGGGAAATCCGAGTAGACCAAAAATCCCCGAATACAAGCACTTAGCCAGAGTTCGAGCGGGATCTGGGAAAATCCGGATGGGGTGGAAAATCCTGAACCTAGGAGAAAACCTGAATTCCAACTGAGGAAAAACCAAAACTCAAAGGAAAAGAAAGGAAAAGAAAGGGGGACTCATTTTGTTCCAACTCAAAATGGGGTGGTTATGCAAGGCATAACAAATGGTGACTTGGCTAGGAAAATGGTTTAACCATTTTCAAGAATCTGAAGGATTCAGCTACCCAGAACTCCTGGTGCATAAGCATCACAACTCCATTTGGGTCAGTTTTAGAAGCAAGGCTGAGCTAGGATCTCAAATGTAAGTCAATCAATGGCTACCCCCTGAATCAATGTGTGTGCTTGATCATGCATCACTGTCTCATGAAGCTTTCTTCATCTTTTGGACAACAATGTGTAAGATTTGAGCTACATTAGTTGACCTCCTTTAGCTATTGTGCAATGATATCCTGGGCATTGCTCCGCTGCCAGTCAGGCATCCATAGCACCGATGGAAATACCTCTAGTTTTTTCACAGTATTGCTCTTCTACCAGTTGGACGTCCATAGCCCCGGTAGAGATACTAGAATCACCCATTCATATTGAATCCTCTTTTTCTTTTGAAGTTTCTTTTCTCATAGAGTTTCAAATATTTCATTCATTTCTTTTTCAATATGTCAGATGCTTAACATCCGATCAAGGTTGAAAACTACCATGGACATCATAACAGCAATTGGGAGATCAGATTTTTCACTCAAATCTTACAACACTATTATCCTAGAACAAATATATCATTACAAGAGGGGATGATCTTAATGATTTTTGATAGATTCAGAGGGAGCTAATGAAGGTTACTTACTTTATACCTTGTTTTCAAGACCTTCCACAACCTTTATTGACAATGGGCATGAAACAAAGAGTTTAGGGAAAAATCACCCAAACAGAAAGCTTGAAAATATCTAAACCACTTCTCTCCTAATGACCAAAGTATGCTTCACATAACAGCCCACAATTTCAGGTAGAAAGAAATAGACCAAACCCCCAAAGAACAGAACAAACAGAAAACAAAAGGAGACAGGGACAAGTGTACAAACAGGAAGCTATTTACAGACAAGAGCTACACTATATACACAAAGAGCAGCAGATTATCTACATAAAGGAAAGAGTTATTTACAAATAGGAGACAAAATAAATTATTTACATAAAGAAAACAATCTGGAATGTTCCCATCAACAATTTGTTGATGACACTATGCTCATGGGTAAAGCCATGGTGGCTGAAGGTAGAACTATAAAACAGTTGCTTGACAAGTATGGGAGAGCTTTTGGACAGCTGATCAATAATAAAAAAAGCTCATTGTTCTTCTTCAACACTCTAGATCATAGACAGGCTAAAATTGTTAGAATCCAAGGTTGCAGAGTGGATTCCTTTCCTGCCACCTACCTTGGTCTACCCCTAAGTTTGAAACCTCCTGAGTCATTCTGGCTCTTGTTGGTTGAAACATTTAGCAAAAAGCTTGCAGGCTGGAAAGGAGCCATGCTAAGTCAAGCCGGAAAACTTCAGCTCCTCAAACCCTCTCTCCAGAATTTGCCTATCTATGCCCTAAGTCTTTTTAAGATTCTAGCTAAATTTGCTGATGCCATTGAAAAAATCCAAAAAATATTTCTTTGATCAGGTGTAGAGGAAAAAAAAAGAGTTCCCTTAATTGGTTGGAATTTGGTCTGTAGACCTAAAAAGGCTGGAGGTCTTAGATTAAGAAGAATTAGAACTGTTAAAAAAATTCTCCTTGCTAAACAAATTTGGAGAATCTCCTCTTCTTCTGGGGAGTGGATTGATATCCTAGCTAGCAAATACTTAGAAAACAACTGCTCTTTCATAATTAAGGACTTTCACCTTCTTCCTAGAGGGTCAACATGCTAGAATAATACAATCAATGGAAAAAAGATTGTGGATGATGGTATTGGTTGGAAAGTTATAAATGGTCAGCATACTAGATTTTGGGAGGACAAATGGCTTTTAAAGGAACCCATCATAAAAATCAATTCCTTCAGTGAATGGGCTGAGACCTGCAAGGAACAGTTTGGAAATTATGTGAAAGATTATAGAGTGAATGGTAAGTGGGTGGACTTGTACAGTGTTATTCAAGCTTTGGCTCCTATCCAGTCATCTCTGTTGGCTATTAGACTTAATTTTGAGCAACAGGATGACCACGTGGTTTGGTTTGATGATCCCTCTTGCAATTTTTTCATGTCCTCTATTTTTGCCAGAATTACTTCTTCTTTGGATCGTCCTCCCTTCTGGTCCAAAGGTTGGTTTAAACTTTTGATTCCAAAAATCAATATTTTCTTCTGGATCCTTCTCCAAAACAAAGTACTTACGATTGATAATCTTTGTAAACACGGATTTCAAATTCCTAATAGATGCTTTCTTTGTAAGATGGAGATTGAATTTGTGCGTCACTTATTCCTTCATTGATCTTTTCCTGCTTCTATTTGGGGAAAAATCATTAGGTTATGGAACATCCCATGGGTCTTCCCTTCATCCATTGAAGACTTCTTCTCTCAATGGAAAGCTCTGACAAGAAATCCCATGCTTAGATCTTTTTGGGATCTAATATTCCCTCATGTGGCTTGGGGCCTCTAGAAATAATGCAAAAATAGAATTTATAGAGATAAAGAAGCATCTGAGGATATTGTCTTTGATACAATTGTCAGATTTTTGATGGAAAATTTCAATGCTTTGGTTAGAAGAACACTTTTCCTTGAAAGTTGAGCACTCACTATATGACCTAACTATTGCTAAGGAGTGGAACATTGATAGGGACAAGGTTGGATTGAGACAATCACAATCTCAATGCTCTGAGTCCTTGCCTTGAGAACTCCTAAGGTGTCACTTCATCCATCATTCAACCTATAGGTCCTTTGCTATTTTTGGTACCCCTAGTTCATGGCCAACCCTACTATCAATTCCAATTTGCTGCTACCAAGCAACTTTTGGTGTCTTTCCTCATTTTCTCCATCTAGTACTTAATCCCTTTAAAGACTAGTCAAACCTCTAATGCCTCCTAATTTGCTTGTAGGGGTGTGCATAGGCTTTCTTGACTTCAAAATGGTCTAGGAATGGTCCTTGTCCAAGCTCAAATCTCCTTTCTTCTATCGCTACCTCCATACCCTAGGTTAGGGTTTTAGGAGGGCTACTAGGATTGAGCCCCTATTAGGCCTCCTCACACAAGAAAAATTCTTATCACTCCTCTCCTTCACCTTATTAGGCCAAACTTGCTTCTGTCACCCTAGCTCAAATTTGGAGCACTTCAATATTTTTATGGTTTTGGACCTTCTTAGGCCATACACAAGGCTAACACAGATTTTGAGAAATTTAGGGCTTTTTAAACCTTTTCTTGGACACTCAAAGGACTGTCTTCTCTCTTTAGCCACCAAATGAATTGGTATTGATTCCTACCTCCTGTAAAACCTTTGTAAGGTCCCCTAAAATCTTACACACCCTAGGTTTCTAGTATTTAGTCACCCCTGCAACATTGGAAGCAACTTTTGCACAGTCTTTCCTAACCGGGCATAGTCTACTTGCCGAGGAATAGACTTTTGGCATGCTATTTGGGCTCCTACAAACCCCTATTGCTAACCTATGTACAAGGATGGGGTTTAGCCACACTCCCATTTATTCCATACTTCTTGGTACAGTGGGGGTGCAGTCTAAACCTCCATATTAATGAATTTACCGGTCAAAATAGAACTAAAGAAAAAGACACAAAATTTACAAGGTGAAAGAAAGCGATGGAAAAGTTATCTAAAATGCCAATAAAAAGCTTCAAAAGGATTCTCTACATGCTAATAAATCAACAAAATTCTTTGTCTAATCCATTTAGCAGCAGGCACATGACCAAGAACAGAAAATCAGAACTTTTTACACACAAAAATCACTATTTCTTCTTGTTCTCATGAAACAGGCATGCTCAAAATCCTCCAACCTCCTTCAAAGGTCCAGAAATATTTTTAACAATGCTTTGGAAATGGTTAGGTTTCCTTCTCCAAGCCTAAGATCGGTCAAAAACCCCTTGTTGTAAAACACAGTGTGTTTTGCAATTTTTGACAAAAGCTTAGGAATCAACCATAAAAAATGATTCCAAATTATTCAACTTTTAACCTAAGAACCAAAAGGTCCTCAATCACAAACTAGATGGTGTTAAAGACCTTGCACAACAAAATAAGATTGATTTTAAAACAATACTTCAAAATATGCTTGTACTTTGGCACCTTGGCAGGTGCTCCTGCACCATTCTCCCCCTCTCTGCACAAAGATCAAGGAACTTGAGGTGATATCAGTGAAATATCAATGCCTAGCTTCTTAAAGTCAGCTTCCTCAGCCCAGGTAGCCTCTGATTCATGTTTGTTCCTCCACCTAACAAGGTGCTCCATGTATACCTTGTGTCTTGTAGCTTTCTTCACCCTGGATTCCAAGATCTTCTCTGCCTGAGCTTTCTCTTGATTAGGAAGGGGTATATTACTGATATCCTTAAAGATTTTTTGACTGTTCTGAGCTTCATCATTGACTATCCCCTTGTACCTGATCAAATCAGCAACATTAAATACTGGAGATATACCCAAATCTGGTGGCAATTCTATCTTGTATGCATTCTTCCCATACTTAGCTAACACCTTGCATGGTCCTACTCTTTTCATCTACATTTTGGTTGGCATTCCCTTCTGCAACCTTGATTTTTTAAAATGGACCATAACGTAGTCACCTACTGCAAACTGCACATCTCTCCTTGACTCATCAACTTTATCTTTCAATTTTTGTGTTGTTGTAATTGTCTTCTTAACCTGCTCATGAATCTCCTTCATGGTCTGAGTGAAGTCTTCTGCATGTCCACTCCTATTCTCCTGAGATCCAAGGTCTCTAAGTTCACAAACTCCTCTTGGGTGCATCCCATACACAACTTCAAATGGAATTTTTCCTGTAGTTCTATTGACACTGTCATTATAAGCATACTCAGCTTGAGAAATCACCATATCCCAAGTCTGTCCATATTCTTTAGTCAAGCACCTCAATAGGTTACCTAACACTCTGTTAACCACCTCTGTTTGACCATCAGTCTGAGGATGGTATGCTGATCCAAATGACAAATTGGTTCCCAATCTACTCCATAGTGTTTTCCAAAAATGGCTCATGAATTTCACATCCCTGTCTGATACAATGCTCAATGGCAATCCATGGATTCTTACAACTTCCTTGAAGAAAAGATGGGCAATGTAACTTGCATCATGTGTAGTCTTGCAAGGAATAAAATGACTCATCTTGCTGAATCTGTCCACAACTACATAAATATTGTCAAAACCAGTTTTGGTCTTAGGAAGACCTACCACAAAATCCATACTAAGACACTCCCATGGTCTATTGGGAATGGGCAAAGGTTGATACAAACCAGCATTGCTAGCTCCCCCTTTGGCTTTCATGCAAACAACACACTGCTCCACATATTTCCTAACATCTCTTGCCAACTTAGGCCAGTAGTAGAATCTTTGTACCAGCTCTAAAGTTTTATTTATTCCAAAATGCCCACTAAGACTGCCATTATGTTTCTCTTGGATCAAATTTTCCCTCATTGACCCTTGTGGGACACATAACAGATTACCCTTGAATAACAATCCATTTTGTAGAGTATACTCAGCATATTGACTATGAAAGTGATTTTCAAAATCTTCACATACCTTGTAGGCTTCTAAGAAATCTTCATCCTCACCATAGAGGTCTTTGAAACTCTCTAATCCAATGCTTTTCAGCTATATCTCTTGGACTGTCAACATTCTCCTGCTTAATGCATCTGCCACTTTGTTTTGTTGTCCCTTCTTGTGCTTAGTGGTAAATGTAAAGGCTTGGATGTACTCCATCCATTTAAAATGTCTATTGCTTAACTTCTCTTGGGTGTTGATATAACTGAGTGCCTGGTTATCTGTGAAGACCACAAACTCTTTGGGCAATAAATAATGCCTCCACTTCCTAAGGGACTGCACTAAAGCATAAAGTTCCAGATCATAGGTGGATTATTTTTGCTTGGCTTCATTGAGTTTTTCACTAAAGAAGGCTACAAGCCTACCTTCTTGACTAAGTACTCCTCCTACTGCTACTCCACTTGCATCACACTCAACTGTGAACAACTTATCAAAACTAGGCAATAGCAAAATTGGTTGAGTTGCCACTTCTTGTTTCAGTTTTTCAAATCCTTTATCAACCTCTTGACTCCATTTAAACTTTGTTTTCTGACCACCCTTGATTGTATCTAGTATTGGTGCACAGATGCCACTAAAATTCCTAATGAATTTTCTATAAACAGAGCTAAACCATGAAAACTTCTTACCTCTGTTGTTGTGGTTGGTGTAGGCTAGTTTAGGATGGCTTCCACCTTACTTGGATCCATCTTCAACGTTCCTTTGGATAATACAAAGCCTAGATACACAAGTTATTGTTTGAAGAACTCACACTTCTCAAGGTTGATTGCCAACTGTTCTTCTTGCAGCCTTTTGAGTACCATCTCCACATGTTTCAAATGTTCTGTTGTCTTACTGAAAATTAGTATATCATCAAGGTAGACTACTACAAAAATCCCTGTGAAATCCTTAAGCACCTCATTCATTAGTCTCATGAACGTGCTAGGGGCATTTGAGAGGCCAAATGGCATCACTTTCCACTCATATAAACCATCATTTGTCTTAAAATTTGTCTTCCACTCATCACCCTCCTTGATTCTGATTTGATGATACCCACTCTTAAGATCTAATTTGGTGAAGAATTTTGCACCTCCAAGACAATCCATTAAATATTCAATTCTAGGTATTGGGAATCTATACCTAATGGTGATCCTATTAATTGCTCTAGAATCAGTACAAAGTCTCCAGTTACCACCTTTTTTTGTTGCCAAAACAACTAGGACTGCACAAGGGCTGACGCTCTTTTGAATTAAACCTTGATTCAACAATTCTTCCACTTGCCTAGCCACCTCTTGGTTCTGCTTAGGTGTAAGCTTGTATGCTGCTTTGTTAGGCAATGAGGCTCCAGGTATGAAATCAATTTGATGGCTTATAGCTCTCTTTGGAGGTAGAGTTGCTTGCTACACCCTTAATATTAGTGTACATCGGGTTATGAATAGTCAGCTTGTGGCTATCTTAACTCCCTATTAAGTCATATTATCATTAGTATATTGTTATTTAGTTGTTTAGGTTGGCCTAAGTCTTATATAGGTGTGTCTAAGTCGGCCTAGGTGATATCCTTGGCATAAATAGGTATATATAGGAGGTTGTGAGTCCTATTTCATCATCAAGTTGTGAAGTGTGTTCTCATTAGAGATATTTGGAGGTTTTCCCCCTCGAAGTGGCTTGTTATTCTCAGTTATTATCAAGTATTTGCAGCATATTTCATATCATATTCTTCTATTGTGCAAGTTATTTCATAACAAGTGGTATCAGAGCATGATCTTGGCACCATAGAGGCAAGGTTTTTCTCAATTTTGGAGGCGATTTTGGGAAGAGCATATCTTTTAGATTTTGGCGAATTTTTTTCTGATTTTTAAAGGGTTTTTGAAGAACATATTGAAGAAGCTACAGTCCATATTTTAGAAGAATTGGAGTATAATTAAGTGAATTATTTCAGAATTAGGGTTTCTACACTATTTTTTTGGAATCTACATATCTCGTACATCTTGTTGAATTGGAGTCTGATTTCTATTGGGTTTTTGAAGACATACTAAAGGAGATTATAGTAAAAATTTGAGATAATTTAAGTTTCATTTGTGTGATTTATTTCAACATTAGTGGTTTCCATCATGACGGGGCCTACAACAAGGGGTAAAAAGAATGTTGTCACTCCGGGGAAGACTCCTGATAAGGATGGTGAAACAATCGAGGATGTTACTCATAATGAGGAAATCAATAAGGTCAAGGAAGACATTTCCTCAATGAAGATGGATATGCGTGACCTAAGAGGAGATATATCAATCATATGAAGCATGTTAAGCACCTTTCTGAATGAACCAAGAAATGAGGTCTCAAGCAGCCGAGAACCAAAAGAAGAAGAAGAAGAAGAAGAAGCGAAAGAAGAAGAAGAAGAAGAAAAAGAAGAAGAAGAAGAAAAAGAATCATATGAAGAAGTAGAAGAAGCAATGACAAAAGAAGAAGCAGAAGATGAACAAGAAGAAGACGAAGAAGAAGAAGAAGAAGAAGCAGAAGAAGACAAAGAAGAAGAAGAAAAAGAAAAAGACAATGAAGAAGAAGAAGTTCCTAATCAAGCTATTCAACCAATGCAAGGGTACCATGTATTATTCCTCACCTCTTCCTCAATGACACATCAAAATGTTCAATTAAAGGAAGAACACATTCATCGCCATCAAGAGCTTGATGTAAAGGGAAGACACATCTTGGAGCTGAAGTTAATTTTCTAGACACGCATGAAGAAGCTAGTGACATCAACAATTCCAAGTTACCTCATTACAAAGAAATATTTTGTAATTGAAGATGCTACATGGGAGGATGAGGAGTTCATTCAAAATAATCCAAACTTGATTAGCATTGAGGCAAATGCTTCTTTGAAGAATGGGGGCATGCTACACCCTTAATATTAGTGTACATCGGGTTATGAATAGTCGGCTTGTGGCTATCTTAACTCTCTATTAAGTCATATTACCATTAGTATATTGTTATTTAGTTGTTTAGGTCAGCCTAAGTCTTATATAGGTGTGTCTAAGTCGGCCTAGGTGATATCCTTGGCATAAATAGGTATATATAGGAGGTTGTGAGTCTTATTTCATCATCAAGTTGTGAAGTGTGTTCTCATTAGAGATATTTGGAGGTTTTCCCCAAAGTGGCTTGTTATTCCTCAGTTATTATCAAGTATTTGCAAGCATTATTTCATATATCATATTCTTCATTATGCAAGTTATTTCATAACATTGCTGGTGTACCATCACGACACCTTTGTACTTTCTAGCAGCCTTTGAACCGTTTCCCTGTATGACTCTCTTTCTCAACCTTTTCTTCCTCTTTGACTACATTACACCACATAACCTTCATTCCCTTGGTGTAGATCCTTGATGAACTCTTTACCACCGCTCAACATGATATTAGGAACCTTTGACTGCCCCTCATCTTCTTCTAATAATGACTACAACTTGAAAGTTCTTCCATCCTTCTTGAATTCAATGGTGTTCTCCTTACCATGATATATAGCACCTTTGTCATATTGCTATGGCCTGCCAAGAAGAAGATGGCATGCATCCATGGGTATTACATCACAAATCAGCTTGTCTTTGTAGCCTCCAATTGAGAATTCCACTATAACTTGCTCATTCACTAGAACACTCTGCCCTTTATTCAGCCATGTGACCTTGTAGGGATTGGTATGAGGTACCTTCTACAATTTTAACTTAGTTACTGCCTCCTCAGAGATGATATTATCTGTAGAACCAGAATCTACAATGACCTTGCATACCTTTCCAAATATCTTGCACCTTGCTCTAAACAAAGATCTCCTTTGCTTGGGTTCTTCTTTGACTGGTTGTCTGATCAAAACCCTGTTAAACATCAGATTTTCACCTACTTCTGATTCTATATGACTGATCTCAGGTGATTTGACACTCATGGTGTCCTCTTGTGCATAGGCCACTCTCTTTTCACTGCTTGAAGAAGAAGCTTTCTCCGGGCACCTATAAGCTAGATGACCTAGCTGATTACAGTGATAACATTTCATGGTGGCAAAGTAAGAATTACTTCTGCCTACTCCTCTTCCTCTGTTTGAACCTCCTTGAGGTCCTCTTCCTCTATTAAATCCTCCTCTTGAAGATGTTTCACCTCCATGCTCAGTGAGCTTAGATTCACCTTGGCTTCTTTGATCACTACCTCTTCCTTGGTAACCACCACGCTGTCCTCTTCGATCTCTGCCTTTGCCTCTACCTTTAGAGGACTGATCATGCTTTCTTTTGTTCCTCTCTTCAATCTTTATAGCCAACTGATAACATTGGTGGACTATTTTAGGACTCAAAAGAGCCATCTCTTCTTGAATGTTCCATTTTAAACCATTAAGGTACCTAGCCACTTTCAGACTCTCATCTTCTGCCACATTTGATCTCAAGCAAAGCTTATGAAACTCTTCAGTATAGGTGTTGACATCTTGATCTTTCTGCCTTAAACTCTACCTCTTCTTGTGAAGTTGGATCTCATAATCATCTGGCATATATACTTCCTTCACCTTAGCAACCATTCCTTTCCAGGTTGATATGGGCTGCTTTCCTTCTTTCTCCCTTTCAGTCTGAACAAATTTCCACCATGTCAAAGCTGATCCTCTCAACCTTGATTTTGCAACCTTCACTTTCTATGCTTCAGTGACTCCATCACATTCAAAGTGATTCTCCATTCCATCTATCCAGTCCAGGACCAAATCAGGATGGAATAGTGGTATGCCCTCAAGTCCTTTTCCACTCAAGGATTTCAATGCCTTCAAGAAAGGCTCCTCCTCTAGAACAGGGTCAGGTTCAGGGACTTTGTCCTCCTCTGCAACCTCTTCTTCCTTTGGCACTGTTCCTTCCAACCTTGCATTGTTCAATGCTTTCTCCAGTTGCTCAATTCTCTCTTTTAAGGACTTGTTGTCCTCTTCTTGTTCTTCAACCCTCTTGGCTAACTGTGCATTTGTCACCATGTTGGGAGTCTCACTTGACTCAACTTCAGACATATAAGCTGCTTTCCCAAATCTTTTGCAAAGCTCTGATACCAATCTGATAGGGACAGGGTTGGATTGAGATAATCACAATCTCAATGCTCTGAGTCCTTACCTTGAGAACTCCTAAGGTGTCACTTCATCCACCATTCAACCTGTAGGTCCTTTGCTAGTTTAGGTACCCCTGGTTCATGGCCAACCCTGCTATCAATTCCAATTTGCTGCTACCAAGAAACTTTTGGTGCCTTTCCTCACTTTCTCCATCTAGCCCTTAATCCCTTTAAAGACTAGTCAAACCTCTAATGCCTCCTAATTTTCTTGTAGGGGTGTGCATAGGCTTTCTTGACTTCAAAACGGTCTAGGAATGGTCCTTGTCCAAGCTCAAATCTCCTTTCTTCTATCGCTACCACCATACCCTAGGTTAGGGTTTTAGGAGGGCTACTAGGATTGAGCCCCTATTAGGCCTCCTCACACAAGAAAAATGCTTATCACTCCTCTCCTTCACCTTATTAGGCCAAACTTGCTTCTGTCACCCTGGCTCAAATTTGGAGCACTTCAAGATTTTTATGGTTTTGGACCTTCTCAGGCCGTACACAGGGCTAACACAGATTTTGAGAAATTTAGGGCTTTTTAAGCTTTTTCTTGGACACTCAAAGGACTGTCTTCTCTCTTAGCCACCAAATGAATTGGTATTGATTCCTACCTCCTATCAGACCTTTGTAAGGTCCCCTGCAATCTTACACACCCTGGGTTTCTAGTATTTAGTCACCCATGCAACATTGGAAGCAACTTTTGCACAGTCTTTCCTAACCGGGCATAGTCTACTCGCCTAGGAATAGACTTGTTGCATGCTATTTGTGCTCCTAAAAACCCCTACTGCTAACCTATGTACAAGGATGGGGTTTAGCCACACTCCCATTTATTCCATACTTCTTGGTACGGTGGGGGTGCAGTCTAAACCTCCATATTATTAAATTTACCGGTCAAAACAAAACTAAAGAAAAAGACACAAAATTTACAAGGTGAAAGAAACTGATGGAAAAGATATCTAAAATTCCAATACAAAGATTCAGAAGGATTCTCTACATGCTAACAAACCAACAAAATGCTTTGTCTAATCCATTTAGTAGCAGGCACGCGGCCAAGAACAGAAAATCAAAACTTTTTACACACAAAAATCACTGTTTCTTCTTGTTCTCATGAAACTGCCACGCTCAAAATCCTCCAACCTCCTTCAAAGGTTGAGAAATATTTTTTACAATGCTTTGGAAACGGTTAGGTTTCCTTCTCCAAGCCTAAACCCTTGTTGTAAAACATAGTGTGTTTTGCAATTTTTGACAAAAGCTTAGGAATCAACCATAAAAAATGATTCCAACTTATTCAACTTTTAACCTAAGAACCAAAAGGTCCTCAATCACAAACTAGATGGTGTTAAAGACCTTGCACAACAAAATAAGATTGATTTTAAAACAATACTTCAAAATATGCTTGTACTTTGGCACCTTTAAGTGTGCTCTTGCACCAAACATAAATCTTGTCCTGTCTAGAACCTCTATGACAACCAAGAAGGATAGAGAGGGTGTTTGATGGTCTTTTCCGCCAAACGGTTAGATCAAAGCTAATTTTGATGGGGTGACTAAAGGTAATCTGGGGGCAGCGGGCTATGGTGGAGTCATAAGGGACTCCTTTGGAAATTTCATAGGAGCGACGACTTCTCCTCTTGGCTCCCAAACCAATCATTTGGTGGAGGCTGCTAGAGCTTTTCATATTATAAATTTAGCTCAAAGTCTCAACATTAAACATCTGTGGCTTGAAGGAGACTCCAAAAACATAATTGACTACCTTAAGGACAAGTCTCCCCCCTCGTGGACCATCAAGTCATGGATTGAGGAAGCCAAGTTGACTTTGGCTAAATTTGATAAAGTTAAAATATCACATGCTTACAGAGAAGCCAATGCTGTGGCAGACTTTTTTGCCAACGAAGGAGTTAAGAGTAAAGAGGTGCGTACTTGGCTTAATACAAATGATCTAAACTCTAATGTTTGCACCCTAATAAATTATGATAAATCACATGGAAAAGCTACATGTTATCCCTTTAATGAAGACAGATAAGACCTTTCACATCACAATCATTAGATTGTATGGGACCGATCCCAGCGGCTTAATTTGCAAGAAAGGCCCGCATGCTTTGTGGGTGCTAAGTTGTGGTAGGGCCAATTTTAGTAAATCTTTCATCTGGGTCTACCCCACTATGTCGGCTGAGATGGGAGGAGACAGAAAGTGAATTGAGCCGGACAGCTATGAAACACACATGAAAAATGCCAAGGCCTGAGAAAAATTTAAAAGTGGAGGGATGCTTCCTTTCCTGGAGAAGCTCCATGGCTCCAGCTAGGAGGCTACAAACCTCTTTGTTAAAAATTGGAATAAAGACAATTTGACCCTGTTTGACAGGAATGTTGAGCTTAGTGAAAATTTAATCGCTGATGTTATGGGCTTATCTACTGAAGGGAAGAAGTTTTTCAGGGGCAGGGCTTTTTCTGATGAAGTCGTGATTAGATTTCCTAAAAAAGACAAAGAAAGGTTAAGCCTGGTCAAAATTCCTGGCAGTTACTTTGATGCGGATTCTATAAAGGCTATCTAGAGGAAGGTGTTGTGGGTCATCATGGAGTACATCATGGTGGATGGGAATTTTACCAGAGTTTGTGGCTACCACTTTGCTCTTCTCAACCACTTCTGCCACAAGGTTAGGATCTCTCTTCCCTATTATCTTTTTTGTTCCCTGAAGAAAAGCCTAGAGGATAATAAGAAAAACCCCAATAGATTTCCTATCTTGCATACGGGGCTTATAAGATTGATTGTTGAGCATTTCCAAAACATGCCTGCCCCCACTACCCTGGTTTCCACTCCTGACTCTAAGAATGACGACACAGAGCCCAACGGGTCAGAGTATCTTCCTAACCCTAGTTCGACTAGAAAATTCCTTGGCTTGCATGCTAGCCCTTCTAGGAAAATAAACCCTACTCTCCTTTCTGGTAAAGCCCATGGTGAGCTTGAGTTTGATAGTCCTTCCCTTCATAAGAAACCCCAAGCTAAAAGTCTTGTTTCCTATTATGAAGAATCCTCTGACTCAGAGGAGTCTGATGTCAACAAAACTGTGGTTAATGATGAACCTCTGTCGGACAAACATGTTGAAGATGACTCCCCTGTTAACCTTAATTCTGAGAAAATTATTCCTAATAATGGTGATGAGCCCTCTCTAGACTTTCTGAACCTTGCTAAAGCCAATTCTGAGTCCATTCCAAACTCCTGGAATGGACTTTCACTGAAATCAATGAGCTGTAAATCAAAAATTGGGCCCTACAAAGAAAAATGGAAGTTTTGGTCGCTAAAATTGCTGAGATTGAAAAGAAGGATGGGGACAGGGGGTCCATGGTCACAGTAACAAAGACATTGATTCCAAGGTTGACTATACTATGAACACTATCTAGACCATTGCTGAGCAAAATAAAAGAATGGCCAGACACAATGCCATTATTATTAATGCTATGGGAGAGAAGCTCGATAAAACCTAGCAAGGTTCTCTAGTGGTGCATCTGGAGGAAACAGAGGACAAAATCCAGGACACGGACACGGGTATATCCAAAAGAACCAGAGCCAACCTGAAGTGCAAGGTCCCCCTACTTCTAGTATGATTCAAACTTTTTAAAAGGGGTCATTGATATGCAGAAGCTGGAGGAGGAGATGGAGTCTATTCTCAAGACTCTGAAGTAATGTTTGGGGTTTTTGTGCTCTCTTTGCTTTTCCTTTGTTTCGGTCTTTTTGGTTTTGTTCGATAGGTTGTTGCTAATCTTTTCTTGGGTAGCTGGTTTTTGTGGTTGGACTTTTTTGTCCTCTCTTCTGTTTTGTAAACTTCGTGGTTTCGGGTCCCTATAAAACCCATTTTACCCTTTTATAAAAAACATTGCACTACTTATATATAGAACCAAAATTAGCAAGCCTCAAGATTCAAAATAGTGCTTAAGAAACTACCCATTGACAGGCAATGGAATAGGTTCTATAGTTAGGCTACTCAGTCTGAAAGCATTTTCCCCTAGGATCTTAGCAATCTGATAAGGACCTAGCCAGAGTTTGTCAAATTTTTGGTGACCACCCTTCTTTTCACTAGCCTTATCCCATAACAACACTAGGTCAGATATCCTAAAAGCCTTTATCTTGGCTCTTTTGTCAAACCATTGTTTGAAAACAACCTGATGCCTAAAGAATTGTTGTAAGGCCACATCTCTCTGCTCTTCTAATTTCAGCAAAGCAGTTAACCTGATCTCTATTTTATTGTAACTGGAGTAAAATTTCTGCATGAACTCCAGGATAGGTATTTACAGATGGATAGGAAAGATAGGCTGTTGGCCATATACCAGCTTGAATGGTGAGGTGTTTAAGGCAGCCTTAATCCTAGTCCTATCTTCCCACAATGCAAATCTCAGCTAGGTATGCCAATCTCTAGGGTTATGTTCTAATAGTTTCTTAATCACCCCTAAGAGATTCTTATTGGTTGACTTTGCAACCCCATTGCCTTGTGGGTAATAATTTGAAGAATATTTCAAGACAATCTTGTGATCGTATGCCTAGGAAATAAACTCAAAAGAAGAAAAAGTGGAACCATTATCACATACCAGAGTGAAGGGTACCCCAAACCTCGTAGTGATGCATTCAGTGAGGAACTTGATCGCTACCTTTGTGGTGTTTTTTTTGCAGGGTATAGCCTCTATCCACCTTGTGCAATAGTCAGTGGTAGTCAAGATGAATTTATGTCCTACAGAAGATTTTGGGTTAATCACTCCAATAAAATCTAGTGCCCATTGGGCAAATGGCCTCACCTCGTAGATGGGCTGCAATGGCATGGCTGCATGGTGTTCCCTTGGTGTAGAAATTTGACAGACATGACATGTCCTCACATGCTGATGGGCATCCTTGAATACATAAGGCTAGTAATAACCAGATCAGAGGATCTAGTGTGCCAAAGAATCTGCAGACCCATGACTTGTGCCATGCTTACCATGAAACTCAAAGATCGCCTGCTGGGCCTCTTGCTGGTCCAAGAATCTGAGGAATACTTCTTCAAAATTCCTCTTGTATAGCAACCCTCCCTTAAGCATGTAATGAGAACTCTTCAATCTCAAGGCTCTCCTTTGAGTTGCATTCATTTCTTCTGGACAACGATTATGGAGCATTAAGCAAACAATATCAGCATACGAGGGGTCATTAGAGAAAGATTGGGTCATGTATTGCTGACAGATGATATTGTCACCAGCATTCGCCATGGACTGAGACAAGCCTATACCCATGACTAGCTTCATAGGGTGTATCTTGAGATCGAATTCTTGAAGGATAGCCATCCATTTGCCTCTCCTTTCTCCTAGCTCGCTTTGCATGAGTAGGGACTTCACAGCTACATCTAGAACTACAACGATGACTTGGCTTCGGAGAATGTAATGTTAGAACTTCTTGACAGCCCACACCAGCGTGAAAGCTTGCTTCTCAAGAGGCGGGTATTTGATTTCCGCATTCTTGAATGGAGAGCTCATGAAAGCAATCGGTCTCTCCTTTGCCTCTCCTTTTTGTTGAGTTAGGACAGTCGCGCATGAATGTTCAGAGGCAAAAGAGTAAATGTAGAATGGCCTCTTGTAATCAGGGCTGGTGAGCATGGGTTCCTGTAAAATGGACCGCTTGACTTGTGAGAACGCGACCTTTGCTTCATCCGTCCACTCTATCTTGGAATCCTTCTTCATCATTTCATTCAGAGGCTTTACAATCTTTGCAAAGCCCGTGATGAACTTCCTTACGAAGTTGATTTTCCTGAAGAAAGATTTCATTTCTTTCTTACTTCTTGGCCTGGTGATCTTCAGGATGGACTCGACTCGATCCAGGTTGATTGAAATCCCTCTTTCAGAAATTATGTGCCCCAAGAGCTTCCCTTCAGAAACTCCGAACACGCATTTATTTGGATTCAGGGAGACGCCATATTGGATGCATCATTCCAGAACCTTGGCCAAGTCCGTAGCATGATTCAATCGATCTTTGGAGAATATCGTCAGGTCGTCCATGTAAACAATGATGCACCTACCGATTAGGTCCTTGAAAGCTATATCCATGGCGCATTGGAAAGTTTCTCCAACATTTATCAGACCGAATGGCATCCTTCTATATGCAAAAGTCCCCCATTTCGTAGTGAAGGTTGTCTTCATTTTGTCTTCATAGTCAACCATTACCTGATTATAGCCAAAGTAATTGTCCAGAAAAGATATCATTTGAGATCCATTGATTGTCTGCAACACTTCATCCAGAGAAGGGGGAGGGTAGTTATCCTTTTCTGAGGCTCTATTGAGATTTTTGAAGTTGACACATAGCCTGATCTCCCCGTTTTTCTTATGAACTAGGACCAAGTTAGCTACCCAAGTTGAATGGTGCACAGGGAAGATTATCCTGGCAGAGAGTAATTTTTGGACTTCTTTATAGATCAATGGTTCAATCAAGGCATTGACAGGGCACTTCTTCTGCCAAAAAGGCTTAACCTCAGGCTTCAATGGGATAGTGTGAGTCATAACAGAAGCATCAAATGTCTGGAGGTCTTCATACCCCTAAGCAATCACAGCAATATCCTTTTTAAGGGCCCTCAGTATGTCTTCTCTAAATGCTTCTGGTTAGGCCTTCCCTATATCGACATTCCTTTTAGGGCCAGCATCAGACAAGTTAACTGTTTCATATTCGCCTCCTTTTTCTTCCACTAATATTTTCTCTCGATCCCTTGGATCTGAGTCAAAAATTATTTCTAGAACAACCATTCCCTTAGGAATGTTATTAGTTTTCAGATTAAGAACTCCCTCTGTATCACATTCATTGGGGCTTCAATCCCCTTGGTCTCTGTTGGACTCATCAATAATTTTCCCTTCAAAAACATCAGAACTTGCTAGGAAAGCAAGGATATGTCAGTCATCATTGAAAATTTCAAAATTCTTAACATTGTCAGGAACATCTGGGGTAGACATCAATTCCACTGAGAATCTTTTGAACTTGGAGCCTTGCATAGGTTCCAAGGTGCTTGTAGCAACAACCAATGAATCAGCTACCTGATTTTCTTCTCTAGGGATTAAGCTAATCCAAAAAGCATCAAAGTCCTCAATCAGGTTCCATACCTGATTTTTGTAAGCCACCAGCCTTCTGTTGTGACATGTGTATTGGCTGGGCACTTGCCTGATAACTATTTCTGAATCTCCCTTGACCATCAAGGCAATGACCTTCTTTTTGTGTGCAAATATTAGTCCCTGCGCCAGAGCTTCATATTCTACCACGTTGTTTGTGCATCCAAATTGTAACCTGTAAGAAGCAAAGAAGGTTTTCCCTTTCGGGTTGGTTAGTACAATTCCAACATCACTGCCTATCTTAGACTTGGACCCATCGAAGGTAAGGGTCCACAAATGATCATGAGTAGGGGTTAATCATTTTATAACTTTTGTAGGTATTTGGATAGGATTAACCAGGGGTGGGGCTCTTTGATCTTTTGCACCAGGTATAGGGGACAGGTATTCAATCCTTTGGTATAATTTCCAATTCCTACATAGATATATTATGTGACCCACAATTATCCTCTAGACATTTGCTTGCATCTTGGGGTTGCTCCTCAAAAACATGTTGATCTAAAAGCGTATTAGGGGTGGGTTCAATTTGAGAAAGAACCTCAGTTGAAGGCATCCTATCCCTAGTTAGCATGGTTCCTTCCTTGGCCTCAAATGAGAAGCGGTCTGCAGTGGTCTTAGAAAGACTTGTGCTAGCTTCTTTAGCTTGGGAAACTTGACTTAAAATGTCAATGCAAGGTTGACAAGTTAATTCAGAATGTCTTTGATAATGTACCCTGCACCAGTTACGTAGAAGAAGATTCTATAGATCGGTATCTTCCCCTAAGACCAGTTGGTCTTGTCCCAACTTTTTAATCAAGGCCTGTTGATTTTCATTAATTACAGAATCAGGGAACTATGAAGTTGGCAACTCTTTAGGATCAAGAACAAAAAGGGTTAAGATTTCATCCCTTTTGTAAACCCCCATCTCAGTTTCGAAATAGGCTACCTCATTGGGGAAATCATATTCTATGATGATATGCTTGAGGCGAGGCTCACTTTCAATCCTAATCTGATTAGGAATCCCTTTCCATGATAGCCACATATGTGAAAAGTCAAGGGAAAGATATCCCCCTAGATTTTTCATCAAATCTCGGCTTAGCAGCATACCATAGGTCTTGGGAATGTCTGCCACTTGAATGTCTATGTTGGTTAGGATCCTAGGGTCTGATCCTACTTGCACATGTATGTTTCTTAATTCCCCTACCACATTGACCTCTGTCTTGTCAAGTTAAATGACCTTATTTGTCTGAATGGGGTTTAATCCCAACTTCTTACATATGGAAAATGGCATGACATTTCCTGAAGCCCCCGAGTCCAATAAACAGTTATGTAGCTTCTTGCTAGAAATTCTTGAGCTTAAAAGGAAAGGTGGAGTACCTACCTTGTTTCTGTATAAGGCTGCATTCACGTCCTAATCTGATTAGGATCTAGACTAATTGCATTTGAATGCTTAATGTTTACAAATCATGCAATCCAAATTACATAAACAAAATTAACACATTAACATGTGAATTAAGCGAAAATATAATTCATGCATACATTATTGAAATTATGCATTAAAAACTATAGGTGTAAAGAACGAAATGAGAAAGAAGAAGAGAGAGAGAGTGCAAACGATCTAATAACAGAGTTCGCCACAAACGTGACTACGTCTCCGGGTCCGCTCCAATAGAGTGAGACCGATCCGATTAATCTCCAAAAACAAAATTACAATTGCACCAAGATCATTTCCTTCCAGCACTTCAGCAGCATAACAAAACTCTGATGTAAAGAAATGATCGAAAATCTCCTTAGAAAAATCTCCCTATTCCTCTGATTCAAAAATTCACCACCTGGAATGAAAATTCTCCCTATTCCTCTGATTCAAAAATTCACCACCTGGACTTGAAAATTCTCCCTCCAAACTCACTCCTAAACTCCCCTTTTATACATCAAATTTACTCAAATTGGCCTTTAACCAATTGATTTACAAAATCCACCTTATCTCTCCTTTTTTACATAGAAATCCTTTTTTTAAATAAAAATCTATGATATATCCCCCATAATCTTTAACAAAATTATTCTAATCCTTCAAAACTAATAAAATTTTGTTTTAAGCCTTTCTCGGGCTATCATTATTTAGGAGGTTTGTTTGTTTTGTTTTAATTAAAACGTAAATATAACCTTTTAAGGTTATTTAGTTAGGCATCGGGTCTAACTAATGAATAAGAACAATCACTGCCCCTAACATATCAAATACATTTGATGGCATGTTGGTGGCATACCATTTTGGTAAGCTGGCAGTCGGGGGTTCAACCCTAGCCGTTGGCTTTTAATAGTCAATTTCTGGCTATTCCTTAACAAGAGAAATCATTGCCAACAATAGTATTGAGGATTTTGTGCAGCCGAGTGGTGGAGGTGAGTGCTCGTAGTTAGGAGGTTAGAGTATCTAATCCCCTAACCCTTTTATCGAAACAAACAAACTGTCCGCCAGATATGTGAGTGGCGATGGAGCAGAGGCCATGTGTGGCACCATGTGGGTACCACATGGCAAGTTTTCAGTGGTCGGTGACTCCAATGTGTCTATCGACATGGAGCTTACGTGTCTGCTGACTTCACTGCCGATGTGTACGATGATGAAGCACACCTGTACGCTGACAAAATTGATGACAAAGTCGATGATGTGTAGTATGGATGCCATGTGTCACATTATGATTGGTCTATACCAGATGAATCAACTGCCACATTTCATGCCCTAGTTTATCTGCGTCAGATTTTGAATAGTACGGACTGACATGTCATCACCAAGTCAACCAAACTTTGACTGCAAATATCTCGAGCATACGACGTCAGATTTTGTTGAAATGAACATTTCTGAAATCGTCTTGATGATCTCTTCGATTTGAAACTACTTCAGTCAATTTCTAAGACAATCATTTTTTTCGCTTCCTGGACGACCCTTGATGGCAATTTGACCAAAATTATGACTGGCCATAACTTGTGCAAACAGACTCCTTTTCACTTCATTCAAGTTGCGCCGGAATTAGGATATTGAGCTCTTTTTGATGGTGCTGAAATATGGAGTATTGGAGACATTTCAATTTTCAGTGAAAATATCCCCCAAATCACGTCCCTAGCAGGTGCCACCTTACTCTTTCCTTTTGACTTATCAACTTGTTTTAGCGCTTTCAGCACTATCTTCCTTTGAGCGGGGAACCACTTTAAAATTTCAAAATATGACAAAGAAGTTTTATGTTTCTGCATCTCAGAAACATTATCAAATTCCAAATTAGAACTGGAAGTATCTTTGGAAACACCAAAGGAGTTACCCTTATTATGGGAATTAGGTGGGCCTTTTGGTGGAGGAGGATTTTTATCCGCACTTTGATTTGGAGGCACCATGTGATTAGGAGGTGTTGAGGTAGTGAATGGCCCCTTACTTTGGAAGTGCCCTCCTTTTGTATGGAAAGCTTGGGCATCATACGAATCTCCCTCTGGTTCATTCTCACTTTGCATTGGGAATGAGGGCTCTTCTTCAAAGATATCATATGTCATTGTGGTATCTACTGAGCCGCCTACCTTATGAGGGTTCCCTTGGAATGTTTGGACATCTTCCTGTGCCATCTTGATCATCTTCTCCAGTTCAGGGCAGTTCACTTTAGAATGAGTTGCAGTCTCATGTATCCTGCACCAATTGGTCATAAAGTTGAGGTCGGCCACATTTGCAGTATGTGACCTCTCTTGATTTGCTTGATAGTCATGAAAAACTCCCTCATTATTGGGCCCTGTATTCCATTGCCTGTTGTTGTTAGGCCTTTGATTATATCCTCTGTTTTGGTTTTGGTACCCTTGGTTAGAGGAGTTTTGACCTTGATAACCCCTTTGGTTGTAGTTATTATGATTCTGATAGCTACCCTGATTGTTTTGGGAAGGGTTCAACCAAAGCTGAGCCATGTCATTTGTAACTTGGGACAACATTTTCTTCAAGGTTTCTCCTCATTTGTAAGCTGGACTATCTCCTCACTCTCCACATTCTTAGCAGCAGGTGGCTAACCACCATGACTTGGTGTTCCAACTTCATTATGATGACCCTAGGAACTTTGAGGAAGTTGTGATTGCTGAAAGGGATCAGAAGTTCCAGTAGCAAAGAATGGGACAGGTGGTTGAGTTTACAATTTAGATATAGGCCTGTAGTGGGAAGGAGACATTCCTGGGACAGTGTTGAATAGAGGTGTTGGGCTATGCCTTTGATATCCTATCGAAGGGAAACCTCCTCCTAGGCCTCTTTATTGAGAACTAACTTGTTGCTGCAACTTGATAGCTAAATGATAAACTTTGGATAGAGAATCAATTTCAGTTGGTTGTTAAGTTCTTTGCAAGAAGAAGCCAAGCAGGGGGTCTATAACTCTAAAGTAAGCTAGAATGGCACTGTCCTCAGTGACTAGATAGGGATCTTGCAATCTTCTATACATTCGTTGGAATTTGGTATTGAACAAGGGCAAGGATTCACCTGGCTCCTTCTTGATGATAGCAAATTGATGATATAAAAGAGTCGGTCCACATAAACCCTGAATTGGTTGATAAAGGCATTTTCCAAATGTGTCCAGGTCAGGATGGAACCTTGAGGAAGATTAAGGTACCAATTGTATGCCATATCCCCTAAGGAGTAATGGAATAACCTACAGACTACATCATGGTGGGCTACCTGAGCTCTAGTATAAGCATCCTTGAAAGCATGTATGTGCTCCTCAGCACATCGTGATTCACCATGAAAATACTTAGGGAAGAATTTCTCAAGGTTCTTGGGCATATCGTGAAAACCTCCAGGAATAGTCCCCAATGGAGAGGGATTATTTTGAAAGAATTCCATTGGTGGTAGGGGCAGTTGAGCCAGCTGTTGTATGGGTTGAATCAGTTGTGATGACAATTGAGATGGACATGATGGTGGATAGATAGGTATCCACTGGGGTATTGGTGAAAAGCCTGGTGGAGTGAGAGGAGCTAATAAAGGTGGTATGATGGTTGCCCCAGTCTTATGATTCTTGTATCTTGTTGGGATCTTCAGTTCTATGAAAGCTGATGGATTTTCTGCTGATCGAAGAACTCTGTGGGGCTTCTCTAATGAGAAAGACCGAATGTTCTCCAATTTTCCTTTCTATGCCCTCCTTCTAGTGCCAATTCCTGTTGATGGCAGTTTTGGCACCACAACAATGTAAACAAAATATTGCTATTTTGTTTCTCCTGAAAGAGAAAGGAAACACATGGATGCCTTAGCTCCGAAGGTCCTTGTAGTTGGGTCTCAACTGTGCTGATGTTACTCAGTGGTCAATGCAATAGTAATATTCAAGGGGCCTGCAACTATTGAGCTTATGGATTATTCTGAGATCAAGCATGAAATAAAACCTACTCTAACAGGGGTTTTTTAAAGAAATATAAAAAGATAAGTCAGAGTTTTGAAACAAAAAAGAACAATAGTTCATCCAACCTTAACCAGACTTGTTAACTTCAAGGAATTATAAACTAAAACTACAAAACAAGATAAGCTTGTGATTGACACACAACCTCTTTCATTCACAGTGCTAATTCACATAACAGATTTTTAATTAGTACCATTTAAATAAAACACAAATAACATTTCATTCCTTGAAGACTTCACAAATCAAATGATCAATTAAGACAAATATCATTCAGGAACACAACATGAAGTAAATTAAACTCTGATTGCTTCTATTGTCAGTAAAATAGATAAGCAATATTGACAAAGCTGGCACAATCACCAGTGTACAGAGAATCTATGGCTCCAGATTGTTTCCAACTACACTAAGAGAACTTAGAAAATACATTATAGTCTGTACTAAAACCTTACTGCTAACCAAGAAGACAAGAGAAGCTCTCATTACTAAGAATCGAGATGCAACTCTATCTTCTTCTGTTAACTCACTAACTCCTAATAGTTCTAACTCTGAAAGCTATTGATATTAAAGTTCTTTTAATCTAGAAGTTCTAATCCCTCACTATCTAATCTAGAAGTGACAAGACTAAAAGTTCTAACCTTGGAAGATCTAACCTTGACAAAGAGGCCAGAATGCCTTATATATAGAATGCATTAAAAGGATGCGTTATCCCCCTGTATTAGGGTTTGCAAAATATCTGCATCCAAGAGAGTCAGCTCTCAGATCCTTCTGAGGAAAGTCAAAACTACATTCAATGTGAAGCCCTGCTATCCATGCTGAAAAGTTGTTCTGGGGATGACCTCAGATCTTTTGCAGCTGCAGCCTTTACTCTCCTGTGTGCGTGTCCATCTTCGAAACTCTATTGGGGCACCTTGAATGCTCAGAATATCTTCATCAATGTTGATCTACCTCTTTTCCAGTAGTTGCCACAAGTGTCCCTCTGAGTCACAATTTCTTCTTTCCTTCATCTCCCTTTCTATTGTGGACTTCTCTCTTTGTTGACCATCCTTATGGAGACGCCATCGGGCCCTCTTGCAGATCTAAACATTTCACCCGAGCTAATCCATTGTCACTTATTCTTAGAAGGAATTCATCTTGCTTACATTCTAGTTGGTCTCCTTACCCAGGGGCGGTCAATTGGTCAATTGTCACCAGGAAGTCCTCTTAGCCTCTTGTGATTGGTCGGGCGTACGCCACATGAGCTCCTCAGGTGGTCAAAGGTCGTTCGATCAACATCGCATGTTGGTGAGACACCATCGGTGTCTCCCCGATATGATCTTATCCTTCAGTAGTCATTTGGGTAGCATGGGGCATTCGGTGAGACCTTTCGGCGAGCTGCGAGAGTCATACCAAGCTCCAAAAGAACATCGACAAGATAGCCACTTGTTGGTTAGTCATCACAGTGATGATATCCCTCTTACTAGCTCAGAGTTCATTTTCCTTTCAGTAAGACTTCTTGTCCTTCATCCAAACATTATGTCGAAGCCACAACCTTCTATCGACCTCTATTTCCTTCACTGAGACACCTTGGACTTGCCTAGACATTTCGCCGAGTGCCCTTTATTCTTCTGGAGTCTCCCCAATTCCCTTTGTTTTTCCGTAACCTTCATAGTCGATGAAACATTACACCGAGTCCCATATCCTTCGACGATTTTGTTTTATTTCGACCAAACCCTATTGAATCAGCAAGAGATTATACTAATATTACTTCACATCGGCGAGACCTTTTCGCTTCACCGAGACCTTATATCGAGGTCCTCGTGTCATATTGAAGACTGACCCTTCAGCAAGACTGATGGTGAGCTTTTGTTTTCTCCTTTGTGTCGCCGAGACTTCAGCGTTCGGCAAGACCTCCTACCAAAACAACAACCTTCTATTAGCCCATGTTGTCGCTGTATCACCTCTTCAGTCAGACATTATGCCAAAGGTTTTATCCTTCAGCGAACCTTTGATTTCGTTTGGGGCCTCCTCCCTTGTCACTGAGACTCCTAAATGTCGGCCAAACCTCTTGGCGCATACCTTTCCTCTCCTCAAAGGGACATCCCATCGGTGTGACCTCCTTCCTTCACCAAGACCTTATGGCAAAGGCATTACCCTCTTGGTGAGCTCTATTTCTTTCAATGGGACTTCACATGGTCAGGGAGACCTTTCTGTAGTCATGCCAACACAGGTGTCTTTGTCTCATATGCGTCGCTGTAGCATTCTCTTGTCAGGGAAATTTCTTGCAGACATCTTATGTCTTGCCGAGGAACCTTCATAAGCCCACTTTTGTTGTCGTAACAATTTCATTCTCTCCCTGATGGGCAACCTTCATCGTTAGTCTGTAAGACCAAGAGACTTCGCCAAGACCGTACACCGATGAAGATGATTCTCGCCAAAGTGTCTGCTAGTGATGGTAATCGGTGAGACTTTGGGGATTCGCCAAGACATCTCAGTGAAGAGAAAACATTATACCGACAGTGTATACCTTTTGCCACCTATCAGTGAGACCCAAAGATCTCACCGAGACTTCTCTTCGAAGGAAACCCCTCATGCTGATAGGATGCACAATGGGGAGTATTCTGATTCTTTGGATTCCGAATAGTCAGAGCCGAGCCACCAGTCAGTAAGAGTCTAGAAAAGTCTTTCCGACTTTTTCCTTAACAGATTTTTATGACCAACTTGACAAAAAAAATGCCCTTCAACTGAGCTCCCTTGGCAAATATCATCCTGGCACGATTTAGTCTTGCATTCAACAAAGAAAACCACAGTAAAGATCATACAGATAGAAGCTAAATAATTAAAATCATCATTGAAATGAATCTTATGCTAGTAAGGTGCAGTTAAATCTCCGAACAAAATGATCACACAAGTAGTTAGGGTTTCAGGTCAACCCACGGAATCCAGGCCAGGGAGGAATTTCAGAGAATTCTGAGTTAGGTGGATTCCAGCAGAATAGACATGAAACACCCATTAGAAACTTAATCTAATTATTATGAAACAAGGAACAACATGTGAGATCGCACAATAACATCAATCATTCATAAAATGCATCTTCATTTGCTAACTATCCTTACTACTCCAAACTTCTTCACATTTCTTCAGATTCCAGGGAAATCCACATGGGACGGATTTCCGCGAAAGAGAAAACATTCCCGCAAATCCGAAAAAACCAGGGGACAACGGATTTTGGGAAAATCTGGTCCATGAGGAAATCCGTGTAGACCAAAAATCCCTGAAGACAACCACTTAGCCGGAGTTTCAACAAGATCCGAGAAAATTAGGATGGGGTGGAAAATCCCGAACCCAGGAGAAAACCTGAATTCCAACTAAGGCAAAACCAAAACCCAAAGGCAAAGAAAGGAAAAGAAAGGAGGACCCATTTTGTTCCAACTCAAAATGGGGTGGTTATACAAGGCATAACAAATACTTATTCAAATTAATATCATCTAAAAGATGTATGTGCTTCTCTTGTGCCTCACAGTGATCTTGAGAATCAAAAGGCTTTTGGTGATATTAACCTGCATAGGTAATTACCTCCACATTTCATTTTGGATTCCTAAAATTGAACAAACCATGCGAGTGTGAGTGGAATATATAGCGTGTGTTCTCTCTTTGTTTCTAAATGAAGATTGATCAAACTACGGATGTATTTTATCTCTTTTGTTTTATTTTAGAAGGCCTGCCTTGTGGGAAAAATTAATCACCCAAGGGAATGACCCAACCGGGAACACGATAAATCCAAGCGGCTTCCAACTAGTATATAAGTGTGGGTACTTGAGGAAAGGAAAATATCACAAGGATTTTTCTGACAAGAATGGCATCAATGGTCTCTCGCCGCATGGATGATCCCTCATGAATGGAATGCCTACATTAAAACCTTTGTTTAGAAAGGCCAAAATCCCGATCTATTTTTTGGTGCAAGAACAGTTGTTCTAAAGCCATCCCACATTTTTACGGATCTTTGTAGAAATGAGAAGTATGCCATGGGAGAGTTTCATGGGTATTGATGCTTGGCTAACCCAAGAAGAGAGTGCATTGTAAGGGGGAGCCTATGTGGTTAAGCATCTAATCATTCGCTAAGAGTAGGCATAGTTAGATTTGTCCAAGTGGGAACTCATCAAATACTATCTTTTCATCCATAGGATTGTGCATGATTTTGGGAAAAAAACACTTTGCTTGATTGAAAAAATTGGAAAAAAAATATTCAACATGAGCATTAAAGTTCAAACCCTTTAGGAGAAGCAAATATCCTTGAAAAAATTCACGTGCTATTGCTTTCCCTTGGGATTCCATCCTTAGAGGCTTCTAAGCATTTGGATTTTACCTCAATTTAATTCAACTAAATTCAACATTAGGTAACACTTGACTTGATTTTCCTTGGTTTACACATAATACACTTTGTGGGATAAGGGGAGACTTGAGACATTAGACATCTAGATTCAAAATCTAATCAAGAATGTGTTTGTGGTAAAATGAAGTCACTAAGCAAAGATAAAATAATTGGACCTCACAGATGTGTCTTCTCAAATGACTTCACAAAAAATCAAGATTCAAAAACCAAATCCAAGGTTCTTAGTCCAAAATATAATCAAAAGCATCTCTCAATGCTCTACAAATTCAAAAAAATATTTACTTTCAACTTTTACAGACGTGCATCAAGAAACAATCCAAATTTGTATTCATTTTACTAGTCAAAATCTGGGTCTTTTTTAGCAATTTGAACATCTTGTTTATAGTAAGGTGTGTTCTTCAAAACTGAGGTCTTGTAAGAAAGAGTCTTTTTAAATACATATAGGATCAAAGTCAAACCATCAACCATCTTTCAAACATCAACCAAAAGCATCTCGCCAACAATTCTTGAAAATATTGAAACCATCCTTCATGCTAGGTTTTTTGGAAAATCCATGAATAAAATTCCTTGAAACAAAATTTGTGAATCAAACATCAAAACATCTTATTTGGCTATGTAGATGCATCCTTCTTCATATACTTAGTCTGATTATCATCAAAATCATCTTTTTTGGTTAAGTGTCTAGGTAGATGCATCCTTCTCCCTACATTTAATCAAATTATCATTTTGTGAGCAAATCTATCCAATAGATAAACATCCAACATCTTAGGGTCCATTTGTTCATTATCCAAATCAATCAAGAATCCCAAACCGAAATCAAGGTCAATCTGAGAATCCGAAATCAAAATCAAACCAATCAAAATCCAAGAATCCAAGAATCCAAAAATTCCTAAAAGTCTAGCATCTTGTAAAGGTTTTCAAAGAATTCAACCATTCACATCATCCATTTATCACACATCTTTCATCATCACACCTTTGATCTTTAACCATCCTATATTTTCTCTTTTGAGCCTCATTTTATGGTTCAAACAAGATCACAACACAAGAACATGGAAAATAACCGAGAAACATCAACTACAAGTGACCTAAGCCAAAACGAACCCGATAACTATTCAGTTGGACCAAGCAACCCACTATCCGATCTTTCTCTCATCACACAAGATCCTCAAGAGGAAGGGAAAGTGGAAGACATCACCAACTCGGGGATGACCCAAGATGAGATTACCAAAATTCTTCAAAACCCTAACAATAACAAACTTGTCAAAGCCATGTTAAGACTAAA
Source organism: Sequoia sempervirens (assembly GCA_007258455.2). NCBI lineage: Eukaryota > Viridiplantae > Streptophyta > Pinopsida > Cupressales > Cupressaceae > Sequoia > Sequoia sempervirens. The sequence goes on from VDFB02274714.1 coordinate 4,356,710, forward strand.
TCCCTCCCAATACATGCTTGAATTGGTAAAGGAAGGAGCTAAAATACCTTCCAATTTTGATGTAAGCACTATTGTGGAGAAGCCTTTCATGCCACTTGTACCAATTACCACACCCACTCAAAGTATCATCCAACCCATTCCATAATCCACCACATCCATTGCCACCACACAACCTATTGTTAATAAGGGGAGTGCGTTATTCAATGCCCTTCAAAAAAACTCTCTTGTCAATACCCAAAATTTGGAAGCCAATACTGTCATAGGTACATCAAGTACCGTCCCCTGAAATCCACTCCACCAATATGCCCCACTTACATTCCATGATACCAATTACATATCCTTTCACACAACTCCGTCATATGCCCTTGACACCTAGGTTTCCCTTCCATTGGTACAAGTAGACCTATTTGAACTAGTTGGACATTTTGGGGCCTCATCTTCATCTGCATTGAAAAACTACCCACCAATTCCATCAATACCTCCATTTATTCTGCCACCAATGCCTCCTTTACCAACATCAACATCATTCCTTGGTTTAAGGTTTCCCCCTTTACCTAACACAAATCAGTCAACCCAGGTCAATCCAAAAATCACCAACCAAGTCATCACATCAAATCCTCTAGATGTACCATCGATATCGCAACAATAGATGGTATCCAGTCAAGCAACAATGTCAATCCCGACCAATCAAAACATGGTCTCTTAAGGACCTATCACCTCAACCATGCCAAGTATGATGATCACTCAAAACACATCTCAACCGTTCGTCATCGCATTCAGCACAATTCCAAACCCACCACCACCATCGCCGACACCAAATACGGCAAGCCAATATAGCATTGCACTACAAGCTCACCAAGACTACCAAAAGGCACTTCAACAGTACCAAGCTACTCAAGCCTCTCAAGCTGCACAACAAGTGTAAGCCTAAGCATTGTTGGCACAACAACAAGCACAACAAGTAGCACAAGCCCAAGCATTGTTGCAACAACAACAAGCCCAGCAAGCAACACAAGCTGCTCAAGCCGCACAAGGAGCACAAGCCACTCAAGCTGCACAACAAGCAATACAAGCTCAACAAGTGCAACAGGCCACACAGGCACAAGCCCAAGCATTGTTACAACAACAACAAGCAGCACAAGATGAGCTCAAGCTACCCAAGTTGCTTAAGCTACCCAACAAGTGAAAGCACAGTACCTCGCATGACAACAAGCATATTATCAAGTGTTGAAGCAATACCAAGAACAACAAGAAGCAACTCAATTACAAGCCCAACAACAAGCGTTAGCAACTCAACAACAAGCCCAACAATAGGCATTATTAGCACAACAACAGGACCAACAACAATTACAGGTGTACCTAGGGCAGCAAAACGTGCAAACGCCACCCACCAATCCACCCATCCCTCCAATGATCAAACCACCTCTAAACACCTTCATTCCACCCCTTGATCTACAACACGATGTATCAACACAAATCACATTCCTTTCATAATAGGTGTTGGACCTTTAATTAGGGAAACCATCAAGCCACAAAAGAATTTATTCTCCTACCCATTTTACAAGAGCATTATTATGAAATCATTCCCAAAGGGATTCTAGATCCCAAAATTTGATAAATATCATGGTACAAGGAAGCCTGAAGATCACATCAGGGAATTTCAAGTACATTGCATGGAATTCACCTATGATGAAGCATACTTGAAGTGATTGTTCCCTCAGAGCTTGGCAAGCCTTGCCATCGACTGGTTCTCGTGTGTCTCAGGAATCAAAAAATTCCAGGAACTCATGGACACATTTATCCAAAACTATGCTTTCAATATAGCCATGGATGTGAGGCTCAAAGAACTATCAGCTATGAAAAAATCCAAAGTAGAGACATTTTCTTCATTCTTGAAAAGGTGGAAATCCAAGGCCAACAAAAGAAAATGGGCCATGCTCAAACAACAAGTGTGCACCATCATTGCAAACCTTGACAACCTCTTGTCCTTTCATCTTAAGATGCAATGTATCACAACCTATGATTAGCTGATCCCTAAGGAGCTCAACATTGAATGGGCCCTTATCTCATAGGGAGGAGCTCATCTTACCAAGAAATTCATGCATCCCCTAGCTATAATAACAAACCATGCACATGGGTGAAGAACTGAAACATTACCAACAATGGTGTTGTTGACGCCAAAGTTGTCATCAGTGCACCTCGACAAAACACACAACCACCCCAACAACAACCCCAAAACAACAATCAAAATAATCAACAAGCTAACACTGTGGTCCAGTTGCCAAACAACAAAACCATCAACAACGTGAACATCAAAGGGGACCACTTCAGCGAAACAAGAACTCCTCCAAGTGGAAGTACACAACCCTTGGGGAATCAGTTGAATCCATCGTGAAGATATTGGTGGAGGAGAAACTCATCACAATTCCCACATATGAAAATTATCAGGATCCCTTGGTAAAACCATCATGGTACAATGAAAATCACCTTTGTGAAAATGTTAGTTTCACAAAATCAAGGGACACACAACCGCCAACTGCATGAGGCTCAAAAACTTGATCAAAGACCTCCTAGATGTGGAAAAACTAGTTGGAAATCAAAATCTCAAGATCTACACGAATCTGATGCCAAACCATAACAACAAGGGGAATAATAACAATGACAAGGGAAACGGGCCATTCAAAAGTTTCAATCATGTCTATGACCATGTCATTGTGTCCCTAGATAAGTGCTGCACTATTATCACCATCAAAGGAGCCCAAGTTGATTGTGGAGTCACCAAAAGAGGTGAAAAAATCACGATTGCAGGACCATCTCAGCCAAACAGAGCATCCACTTCCAATCCAAGGTTTGTTCCCAGTGGCTACAATGTCCTTGACCAATTGAAAAGAACCCCAACACAAATCTCCATCATGGACTTGTTAAAGATCTCACCAGCCCACAAGAAGATTCTAGAGGAAGCTTTGACCTCATCTTCTATTCCCACTGATCTTGATGCAAATAATTTCCAAGCTATTGTCTCACATCTCACCATGCCTCACCTTCTAACATTTTTAGAGAAAGATCTTCTAGCACAACCATCTCACAATGGTGTGCTTCATCATGAGGCTTATGTCCATAAAAACAAGGTCAAGATGGTTTTTGTGGATGGAGGTACAGGGTTGAACATATGCACCCTTAAGTTAATAAAGGGCTTGGGCTTCTTCAAAGATGTTGTCGAGAAAGGAAAAGGCATAACCATTAGAGCCTATGATGATCAAGAAAGGGTGTCTCAGGGCACCATCCAACTCCCTATTCAAGTAGGGCCAGCTATTATGGAAACAACATGCCAGGATCTTGACCTAGAATTTCCTTATAGCATCCTTTTGGGGCATTCTTGGATTCATGGGATGCAAGTTGTTGCTTCCACCTTTCACCAATGCATCAAATTCTCGTACTAGGGCCAAGAGTTCACTGTCCATGATGATCCTGAACCATTCTATTACTGCAAAAATATGGAAGCCAAATATTACAAAATCCCCCAAGTTCCCAAAAATAATGAAGGCCCTTCAACACCATACATAGACCCAACCACCCTCACCTCCACTTCTGCAACAAAGACACTCGACATTCCTACCATCTTTGACATCAAGGTCATAATCCAGGACAATGGGTATGGGGATTACATGATTCCAAATAATTCCTTCATGGTAGGAGATTTATCACAATCTCCTAGATCGTGTGGCCAACCACAACCCACTAGCATTCCATCCCAAATATTCACAGTAGGCTCCTCCAGTTTTAGGAGTTGGGGAGACTTGGGCCGAGAAGTAGTGGAAGAAGATCCATCCAGAATGATGTACCAAGACAAAAAACCTATAGCCAACCTTCCCATGGATGAAAACAACAAAGGGTTACAAATTATGCTCACCATGGGCTATAACAAAAACAAGAAAATTGGGCAGAATGATAATGGTCTTCTGGAACCCCTCATTGTTGAGAAATGCATGAAAAATCTTGGCCTTGGTTGTAATCCTCTTAGGGTATTCATACGTGGAAGATTTTCCCCGATTAGAAGAAACATGACACCTCCTTAGGTATTAGTACTATCCCCTAGGTCATCAGTCGTAACCCAACAATTACTAGTATCCACAGGGTTGCCCTTAGACAATTTCACCTTCGACATCACTAATGTGTGTAGTAGTGAGGATGATGAACCCAAAAGAGGTATACCCACATTATTCAAATACTATGGCCTCTTTATGATTAGCACCCTATCCTATGAGTCTAAAAACCAAGCCAACAAGATAAAACTAGTCTACCCCCAGCTCATCAATTATGACTAGCGAGGACTGCCAATTCTAGACACATTCAAAAATGATGAGGTGCTCTCAGAGTTCATGGGACTATGGGATAAAATTCCATGTGGGGATCATAAAGTAGGATTTTTCATCAAGCTAGACACACATGCATATTATGGGGAGACAATGGAATCCCTCAGTCACAAAAGCGAAAAATTGAGAATAATCTCTAGGTCTCTGAGTGAAAACCACACTGTGGCACTCTGACTTGAAAACAGTAAAAATAAAGGACGCATCCAATGGAAAAAACCTCTCTAAGGCACCCAAGGATGGGGGATTCAATATTCCTCTCAGTCCTCTATATCAAGAAAAGTCAACGGTTCTAGACAAAAAATGCAACCCAGTTAACTTGGGAACAGAGGAGACACTGCACATCACATTTTATGTAGTCATTGATGTCAAAGGAACAAGAGATCCTAGCTACCTTCTTGAGAGAAATGAAAGTCAACTTTTCATGAACTTATGTCGACATGGCTAGGCTTGATCCAGATATTTTGGTCCACCATCTACCAGTCTACTCCAAAGCCAAACCTGTGAAACAAAAGCTAAGAAAAATGCAACCTCAGATCACCTTGTTGGTCAAAATGGAATGAAGGAAGCTACTTGATGCAGGATTTATATAGTCGATTGACTACCCAGAGTGGGTATCTAACCTGGTACCTATCTCAAAGCCCACTAGGGGCATCCATATATGCACAGAGTTCAAGGACCTAAACAAAGCATGTCCCAAAGATGACTTCTCATTGCCTAACATTGATATGATTGTAGACATGACTGCAGGACATGAGATGCTTTCACTAATGGACGGTTTCTCTGGATACAACCAAATCATTATTTCCAAAGAAGACTAACATAAAACAACTTTTACTTGTCCATGGGGGACATATTGTTGGAAAATGATGTCATTCAGCTTAAAGACCACTAGAGCCACCTACCAAAGGGCTATGTACCAAAGGGCCATGACGTTGATCTTTCATGACATGACCCATAAAATTGTGGAAGATTAAGTTGATGATATACTAGAAAAATACAAAAAGAGGAAAGACCACATAACAACATTAAGTGCCATGTTCGACGGGCTTGAGTAATACAAGGTCTGCCTAAATCCAAAGAAGTGTGTCTTCAGCGTACAATCAAGAAAGTTGTTGGGATACATGGTGTCTATGAGGGGTATTGAAATAGATCTTGCTAAGGTAAATGAAATCCTCTAGATGGAAGCACCCAAGACATTGAAATAGCTAAGAGGCCTCTAAGGTAGGCTCTAGTCCATCTGTCGGTTCATACCTCAGCTAGCAGACAAATCAAATATGTATTCTCACCTAATCCACAAGGGGATAGCATACAAATGGGATGAGAAAATGTGACCAAGCCTTCAAAAAAATCAAAGAATATCTACTCACACCTCTGGTTCTCATGCCGCCAATCCCAGGAAAGCCTCTAATCCTCTACATATCAACAACAATGATAGCTCTCGATGCTCTCCTAGCATAACATGATGAAAATGGAACAAAGAGGGCCATATACTATATCAACTACACAATGGTAGTGCATGAGTTAAACTACCCATTCATCAAAAAATCTTGTCTAGCAATGGTGTTTGCTTCACAAAATTTTAGACACTACATGTTGGAACACAATCAAACTCATCACCAAGATCGACCGCCTCAAGTACCTACTATCCAAGGTAATGCTCATAGGAAGGATAGCCAAGTGGGTCATGATCCTATCTAAATATGACATCAAGTACGTGGAATGGAAGGTAATCAAGGGCTAAGTGATCACAAATCAGGTTGCATAAGCACCAATGTATTCAGAGAATCCACTTATATCAGAGTTTCCTGATGATTCCATCTTCAACTTAAACATATCCAGTCACTCGAAATTGTACTTTGATGGTTCCTACATGCAGCATGGATCAGGATCCAAGGTCTTTTTCATCACCCCATAGGGGGACTGCATACCCAAATTGTACAAATTGTCATTTCCCTGCACTAACAACATTGCAAAATATGAGGCTCTAACCATAGGTCTCAGAATAGCAGTGCAATGGCATATCATGGCTCTCAAGGTATATGGAGATTCATAGCTGATAATCAATCGAGTGAATGATGAGTACCAAATAAAGTATGATAAGCTGACTCTAGAAAAAAAGTTGGTAGAGAGTCTCAAGGATTCATTCATTGATATCACATTTGAGCAAATTCCTAGGGTGAACAACAAAGAAGTGAACACCATGGCAACAATTGGATCCCTACTAGACATCCCTTGCAATGTCCCAAAACATGAATTCTTAGTAGAGCAACTTCTCGTACTCGCATTTGAGGTACTAGATTCAAAATTTATGTGTGAAATCGTTGGTCTTAGTGATCACTAGTACCATGAAATTTACACCTACTTAAGGATAGGAGTCCTCCCTATTGACCTACCTTCAAGCCTAAAGAGAACCTTCATCAAAAAGACATCTCGCTTTGTGATCCTAGGAGATACCCTATACCATAGGAGCATATAAGGAACCCTGTTATAGTGTCTAAATCCTGAGGAGGCCTTGACTGCTTTAACTGAGGTGCATAATGGCATTTTTGGTTCCCATTCGAGCAGTATGACCTTGGCCAAGAAGTTGTTGAGAAGAGGGTACTATTGGCCCACAATGGAAAGGGAAGCACATGAATATGTCAGGAAATGCTTCCAATGTCAACAACATGGAGATCTTAGCCATGCTTTATCTCAAAAGCTTTATCCCATCATCACACCATGGCCCTTCTCACAATGGGGGCTCGATCTTGTTGGAAAAATAACCCCCACCTCATCCAATGGCCACAAGTTTATCATTACCGCCATTGATTACTTCACAAAGTGGGTAGAAGCCATACCCATGACCTACATAATTGGAAAGAAAATATCAAAGTTCATCCTAAACTACTTAATATTCCACTACAATTTCCCACAAGCCATTATCTTAGATAATGGGACACCTAGTGTAGGAGCACCTGAGAAACATGGGTTTTCCTGAAGTCTAGAAGGAAGTTCAAATTTTGTTGTGTTATCTTGAGGTCATGTTGACCATTTTGTTGGATTTTGGTGGAGTAGGAATAAACCTTGATCTATTATGATCAATGGATTAGGAGGTGAAAATCTTGAATGGGTTTTGAAGCTCTAACTTGTCTAGGTTGCCAACCTTGTCAAAGGTTAGAAAACACATTGGGTTTTATAAATTGTTTCATTAGGTCATCTATGGGTTCAGAGAGAAGAAATTAGTTGTTTTGAGGGCCTATTTAAGATAGGGCTCGACCATGAGATAGGGTTGGAGGCATTTTTGTTAGAGTGATATTTTGTAAACCTGAAGAATACAGCGTTGGAGAGACAGTTTTCTGTGTTTAGCTTTTAAACTGAGCTTTAATGGAGTAAACTTACTGTTATCTTGTTAGTAGGATGTAGTATTGATATTGTGCAAGCTTGGAGTGCCATCTATTTGTCTTTACAAATCATTTTTCATCTTTTATTTGTATATAGTTCATTTTCTGCATTTTCTGGCTTGAATCAGGCAGTTTGAGAAAATGGAGTCCTAGTGCATTTCCCCATCGTACAAATTGTACAGACCTTTGGGATTTGTGTCTAGGCTCCCTTAGTGTAAATATGGTAGTTAGTAGAGTTTTTGGCAGTGCAGGAGATGCTAGCAAAGCTTTGCCCTAGGCGAGCCAGTGCATGTCCGGTTAGGGCAGACTTGGAGAAAAAGTCACATAACTTGCAAGGGAAATGAGATTTTTGAGAAATTATTTTTTAGGAATTTTCTTGAGGGTCTTAGTAGTGCATGGTGGTTAGGAGGGGGTTCTAGCAACTCATTTGATAGTAGAAATTCTTGACAGTTTGAAAACAACTTTAAAAAGCTTAGAAATCCTAGCTTTTTGTCCATTTTTGTGTTTGAGCAGTGTATGGGAAGTGTTGTTCTAAAACCCTAAAAATCTTCAAGCAAAGGACATGAGAACCACCATTCCTAAGCAAAGAACCCAGGTCATTTGGTGGGTTTAGAAGGAAAAAGCATTTTACCCCTGTTCAGAGACCTAAATGGGGGCTCAAGGCTTGTAGCCTTTCCTAACCCTAGGAGAAGGATTGTGGAAGCGATGGTAAATGGGAGTCTTGAGAAGCTACAAGAACCCTAGGTAGAGTCCTTTGAAGCTATTTAAATGTGTTACACCTCTACAATTTAACAAGTTGAATGTGGAGAGAATTTGGTCTTTAAGGAAGAGTAAGGGCCAATGGAGAGTAAATGGCAAAGCACCAAGGTTGGCTTGGTAGAAGGACAGCTTATTGATAGTGGGGTTGGCCAATAGAAATAGTGGCACCTAGACCTGAGGTAGGACCACTGGGACAAGGTGGAAGAGACACCTAGGAGTTCTTAGGAGCAAGGACTCAAAGCATGGGGCAGTGAGTGCCTCATCCAACCCCTCCCTATCATATTGGTATCAGAGCAAGCAAAAGATTTGGGAAAGAGTAATATATGTCAAAGGTTGAGTCAAGTGATACTACCGTCATGGTGAAAAATGCACAATTGGCCAAGATGGTTGAAGAACAGGAGGAAGATAATAGGCAATTGAGGGAAAGGATAGCCCAACTTGAAGAAGCAGTGAGGAGTGCACAGTTTGAGGGAAGAATTCCGAAAGAAGAAGAGGTTGCAAAGGAAGATAAGACCCCTGAACCTAGCCCTATTTTGAATGAGGAGCCTTTCTTGAAGGAATTGAAAGCCTTGAGTGGAAAAGCACTTGAAGGCATACCACTTTTTAGTGGAAAGATGGAAGCTGGTCTAGTCATGGACTAGATAGAAGGCATGGAGAATCATTTTGAGTGTGATGGAGTCACTGAAGCTCAGAAGGTGAAGTTTGTTAAGTCAAGATTGAGAGGATCAGCCTTGACATGGTGGAAGTTCATTCAGACAGAGAGGTAAAAAGAAGGAAAACAACCCATATCAACTTGGAATGGAATGGTTGCTAAGGTGAAGGAAGCCTACATGCTAGATGACTATGAGATTCAATTGCACAAGAAGAGGCAAAGTATAAGGCAAAAAGACCAAGATGTAAACACTTACACTGAGGAGTTTCAAAAAATTTGCATGAGATCTAATGTGATAGAGGATGAGAGTCTTAAGCTGGCTAGGTACCTTAATGGCTTGAAATGGAATATCCAAGAAGAGATGGCTCTTCTAAGTCCCAAGATAGTATACCAATGTTATCAGTTGGCTATCAAGATTGAGGAAAGGAATAAGAGAAAGCAAGATCAAACTTCTAAGGGCAGAGGCAAAGGCAGAGATCAAAGAGGACAGTGTGGTGGCTACCAAGGTAGAGGCAATGACCAAAGAAATCAAGGAGAAACAAAGCTCACTGAGCATGGAGGTGAAACATCTTCCAGAGGTGGATATAACAGAGGAAGAGGATCTCAAAGAGGTTCAAACAGAGGAAGAGGAGTAGGCAGGAGTAATTCCTATTTTGCAAACATGAAGTGTTATCATTGTAACCAACTAGGTAATCCTGCTTATAGATTCCTGGAGAAAGCATCTTCATCAAGCAATGAAAAGAGAGTGGCCTATGCACAAGAGGACACTATGAGTCCTAAGGCATCTGAGATCAGTCACATAGAATCTGAGGTAGGAGAGAATCTAATGTTTAACAGAGTTCTGATCAGACAGCCAGTCAAGGAGGAACCAAAACAAAGAAGAGCTCTTTTTAGAGTAAGGTGCAAGATACTTGGAAAAGTGTGCAAGGTCATAATAGATTCAAGTTCAACAGATAATATAATCTCAGAGGAGGTAGTAACTAAATTGAAATTGGAGAAGGTACCTCACAATAACCCCTACAAGGTCACATGGCTGAATAAAGGGCACAGTGTTTTAGTTAATGAGCAAGTAATGGTGGAATTTTCAATTGAAGGCTATAAAGACAAGTTGGTTTGTGATGTATTACCCATGGATGCATTCCATCTACTACTGGGCAGACCATGGCAATATGACATAAGTGCCATTTATGATGGGAAAGAGATCACCATCTCATTCAAGAAGGATGGAAGAACCTTCAAACTATAGTCACTATCAGAAGGAGTGGGACAGTAAAAGGCATCAAACATCATGTTGAGCAGTGGTAAGGAGTTTCTTAAGGACCTACACCAAGGGAATGAAGGATATGTGGTTGTGTTGCAACCTAAAGAGGAAGATAAGGCTGAAAAGACAGTCCTACCAGAAGCAGTCCAAAGGTTGCTTGATAAGTACAAGAGCATAGTTAGTGATGGTACACCTGCAACTTTACCACCAAAGAGAGCCATAAGTCATCAAATTGACTTCATACCTGGAGCCTCATTACCTAACAAAGCAGCATACAAACTTACTCCAGAGCAGAACCTAGAGGTAGCCAGGCAAGTGCAAGAATTATTGGATCAAGGATTGATTCAAAAGAGCATCAGCCCTTGTGCAGTGCCAGTGGTTTTAGCAACCAAGAAAGGAGGTAAGTGGAGACTTTGTACTGATTCTAGGGAAATAAATAGGATCACCATTAAGTATAGGTTTCCTATTCCTAGAATTGAAGAATTGATGGATTGTCTTGGAGGTGCTCAGTTCTTCACAAAGTTGGATCTCAAGAGTGGGTACCATCATATCAGAATTAAGGATGGTGATGAGTGGAAGACAAATTTTAAGACAAATGATGGGTTATATGAGTGGAAAGTGATGCCATTTGGCCTCTCTAATTCCCCTAGCACATTCATGAGACTCATGAATGAAGTGCTTAAGGATTTCACAGGGATCTTTGTGGTAGTATATCTTGATGACATACTGATTTTCAGTAAGACAGCAGAAGAACACTTCAAGCATGTGGAGATGGTTCTTATAAGGTTACAAGAGGATAAGTTGGAAATCAATCGTGAGAAATGTGAGTTCTTCAAGCAAGAGCTTGTGTATCTAGGTTTTGTAGTGTCCAAAGGCTCATTAAAGATGGACCCAAGCAAGATAGAAGCCATCCTAAATTGGCCTACACCAACCACAACAATAGAGGTGAGAAGTTTTCATGGTTTGGCTCAATTTTATAGAAAATTCATAAGGAAATTTAGTGGTATATGTGCACTAGTCCTAGATACTATCAAAGGTGGTCTGAAAATAAAGTTTAAGTGGACTCAAGAGGCTGATAAAGGGTTTGAGAAACTAAAACAAGAAGTGGCAACTCAACCTATTCTATTATTTCCTAGTTTTGACAAGTTGTTCACAGTTGAGTGTGATGCAAGTGGAGTAGCAGTAGGAGGAGTACTTAGTCAAGAAGGTAGGCATGTGGCCTTCTTTAGTGAAAAGCTCAATGAAGCCAAGCAAAAGTACTCTACCTATGATCTAGAGTTATATTCTTTAGTTCAATCCCTTAAAAAGTGGAGGCATTATTTGTTATCCAAAGAGTTTGTGGTCTTTACTGATAACCAGGCACTTAGTTATATCAACACCCAAGAGAAGTTGAGTAATAGGCATTTGAAATGGATGGAATACATCCAAGCTTTTACTTTTACCATCAAGCACAAGAAAGGGAAAATGAACAAGGTGGCAGATGCATTAAGCAGAAGGTTGTTGACAGTCCAATAGATACAACTCAAGAGCATTGGCATAGAGAGTTTCAAGGATCTATATGGAGATGATGAAGACTTTTCAGAGGCCTGTAAGGTATGTTCTAACTTTGAGAACCACTTCCATAGTCAATACTCAGAGTATACTTTGCAAAGTGGGTTGTTGTTTAAAGGAAATCAGTTATGTGTTCCAAGAGGGTCAATGAGGGAAAATATGGTTCAGGAAAGAATAATGGTAGTCTTAGTGGGTATTTTGGCATAAATAAGACTTTGGAGCTAGTACAAAGGTTCTATTACCAGCCTAAGTTGGCAAGAGATTTTAGAAGGTATGTGGAATAGTGTGTTGTGTGCATGAAAGCTAAGGGAGGAGCTAGCAATGTTGGTTTATATCAACCCCTGCCCATTCCTAGTAGACCATGGGAGTGTGTGAGCATGGATTTTGTGGTAGGCCTTCCTAAGACCAAGACTAGTTTTGACAGTGTTTATGTTGTGGTAGACAGATTTAGCAAGATGAGTCATTTTATTCCCTACAAAACTACTCATGATGCCAGCTATATAGCTCATCTTTTCTTCAAGGAGGTTGTGAGGATCCATGGCTTACCTTTAAGCATAGTTTCTCACAGAGATGCGAAGTTCATGAGTCACTTTTGGAAGACTCTATGGAGCATATTGGGAACAAATTTATCATTTAGATCAGCTTACCATCCTCAGACTGATGGTCAAACAGAGGTGGTCAACAGGGTGCTTGGTAATCTTTTAAGGTGCTTAACTAAATAATATGGACAGACGTGGGATATGGTTATTTCCTAAGCTGAATATGCCTATAATGACAGTGTAAACAGAACCACAGGGAAGAGTCCATTTGAAGTTGTGTAAGGGATGCGCCCAAGAGGCATTTGTGAGCTCAGAGACCTTGGATCTATGGAGAATAGAAGTGGACATGCAGAAGACTTCGGTTAGACCATGAAGAAGATTCAAGAGCAGGTCAAGCGGACAGTCACAACATCAACCCACAAGTTGAAGGAGAAAGTTGATTTGTCAAGGAAGAATGTACAATTTGCAGTAGGGGACTATGTCATGGTCCACCTTAACAAATCTATATTGCAGAAGGGAATGTCAACCAAAATCCAGATGAAAAGAGTGGGACCATGCAAGGTGTTAGCCAAGTATGGCAATAATGCTTACAAGGTGGAATTACCAGCAGACCTAGGCATATCTCCAGTGTTTAATGTGGCTGATCTGATCAAGTATAAGGGGTCAGTCACTAACATGGATCAGAATAGCAGGGAGATATTCAAGGATGTCAGCAACATGTCACTACCAACTCTAGACAAGCTACAAGCAGAGAAGATCTTGGAGTCAAGAGTGAAGAAGGCTACAAGGAACAAGGTGTACATGGAGCATCTTGTCACATGGAAGAACAAGCATGAATATGAAGCTACCTGGGTAGAAGAAGCAGACTTTAAGAAGCATGGCATTGATATGTCTCTGATCTCTCCTAAAATTCCTTAGTTGTTTGTGCCGAGAGGGGGAGAATGGTGCAAGAGCACCTAGGAAACATGAGTTTTCCTGAAGTCTAGAAGGAAGTTCAAATTTTGTTGTGTTATCTTGAGGTAATGTTGACCATTTTGTTAGCATTTGGTGGAGTAGGAATAAACCTTGATCTATTATGATCAATGAATTGGGAGGTGAAATTCTTGAATGGGTTTTGAAGCTCTAACTTGTCTAGGTTGCCAACCTTGTCAAAGGTTAGAAAACACATTGGGTTTTATAAATTGTTTCATTAGGTCATCTATGGGTTCGGAGAGAAGAACTTAGTTTTTTTGAGGGCCTATTTAAGACAGGGATCAACCATGAGATAGGGTTGGAAGCATTTTTGTTAGAGTGATATTTTGTAAAGCTGAAGAATACGTTGTAGAGACAGTTTTCTATTTTTAGCTTTTAAACTAAGCTTTAATGGAGTAAAATTACGTTATCTTGTTAGAAGGATGTAGTGTTGATATTGTGCAAGCTTGGAGTGCCATCTATTTGTCTTTACAAATCATTTTTCATCTTTTATTTATATATAGTTTGTTTTCTGCATTTTCTGGCCTGAATCAGGCAGTTTGAGAAAATGGAGTCCTAGTGCACTTCCCCACCGTACAAATTGTATGGCCCTTTGGGAATTGTGTCTAGGATCCCTTAGTGTAAATATGGTAGTTAGTAGAGTTTGTGGTAGTGCAGGAGATGCTAGCAAAGCTTTGCCCTAGGCGAGCCAGTGCAGGTCTGGTTAGGGAAAACTTGGAGAAAAAGTCACATAACTTGCAGGGGAAATGAGATTTTTGAGAAAAAAAATTGTGAATTTTCTTGAGGGTCTTAGTAGTGCATGGTGGTCAGGAGGGGGTTCTAGCAACTCATTTGATAGTATAACTTCTTGATAATCTGAAAAAAACTTTAAAAAGCTTAGAAACCCTAGCTTTTTGTCCATTTCTGTGTTTGAGCAGTGTACGGGTAGTGCTATTCTAAAACCCTAAAAATCTTCAAGGAAAGGACATGAGAACCACCATTCCTAAGCAAAGAACCCAAGTCATTTGGTGGGTTTAGAAGGAAAAAGCATTTTACCCCTGTTCAAAGACCTAATTGGGGGCTCAAGGCTTGTAGCCTTTCCTAACCCTAGGAGAAGGATTGTGGAAGCGATGGTAAATGGGAGTCTTGAGAAGCTACAAGAACCCTAGGTAGAGTCCTCTGAATCTATTTAAATTTGTTACACCTTTGCAAGTTAACAAGTTGAATGTGGAGAGAATTTGGGCTTTAAGGAAGAGTAAGGGCCAATGGAGAGTATATGGCAAAGCACCAAGGTTGGCTTGGTAGAAGGACAACTTATTGATAGTGGGGTTGGCCAATAGAAACAGTGGCACCTAGACCTGAGGCATGACCACTAGGACAAGGTGGAAGAGACACCTAGGAGTTCTTAGGATCAAGGACTTAGAGCATGGGGCAATGAGTGCCTCATCCAACCCCTCCCTATCAACACCATTCAAAAATCAAGATGTGTGAGACCTATGTGATAAATTCAAAATCCAACATCACTTTTCCACACCATACTATCCCCAAGGGAACAACCAAGCTGAGGCTACAAATAAGACCATATTAAAAATCTTGAAAAAGACAATTAATGAAGCTAGCCATGACTAGCATCTCCAACTGAATCCCACCCTCTGGGCCTATCGAACCAGCATCTGTACACCCATAGGTGCCACCCCATTTTCCTTGGTCTATAGATTAGAAGCCATATTACCCATTGAGATCGAGCTCCCATCCTTGAGAATCTCAATGCAAAATCACATCATAGATGGAGAGTACTAGGTTTCGTGACCAAATGAGTTGGAGTTATTGGATGAGCGACATTTGAATGCCTTGAACCATTTGCAAGTTTATCAAAATCACCTCAAGCAAAATTACAACAAGAAAATCAGAAGCGAGACCTTCTAGGTTGGAGAACTAGTGCTAAAGGAAAATCAGAAGAACGTACCCAATCCAGACAACAAGGAAAAATTTGAACCAATTGGTTGGGGCCTTCATCATCACAGCGAGCTATAATTCAAGGGCATATTAGTTTTCAACACCCGAAGGGGAACCTCTACAAGAGCCCATGAATAGCTCCCACCTTAAAAAGTTTTATGCCTAATCTTGCAAGGTATAAAACCAAAAACACAAAAAAATGAGAAAAAGTCCTAAAAAAATGGTCACCTTGATGAATACCTAGCAAACAAGTGTCTTGGTGACAATACTTTTTAAAAAATAAAAATAAAAAATCCAAAAAAAATCAGAAAAAGGATTAAAAATAGTAAAGGGAAAAATTGTCCTCTAGTGAAAACCACTTCAGTGGCACTTTGGGCAAGTACCTTGGTGAAAACCTGGAAAATAGGTGCCATGTGTAAAATAAGTACTCTCCATCCACCTTGGTCTCCGTGACTTGCTCTGCATCATTCACCCATCCATTTCATTCCATTCCATCATTCATCTGCATCTACACCATAGCTTGGTTCTATGTTTGTGTCATGATCCCTCCTAGAGCTACTCGGCCCATTCCAAAAGTCAGTTTGTCCTACCTGTATCAAAGTAGTCTATTGCATCACGCTAGGGGTATGTCCTACATTGGATCAAATTCATGTACATTCTTGAAGTCTTAAAATCAAAAAATACAAAAACATCATAAAATCAAAATATCTCAAAAACATTCAAAACATCAAAAAAATCCAAAAACATCCAAATCACATCAAAATCCTAAAAATAGGTCAAAAAGTCAAAAAAGTAAAAAAAAGAGTCGTTTGTTGAACTACGTCATCTCTGAGCTTTGAACATAGGCAAGTTTGATCTTTGATCATCCCCTTAGACATCTAGGTCAGTCTTTTAGGAGTTTGTCATAATAAACTATCATTTCATCATGTTCATATCTTCATCTGTAAATTGGTCAAGTCATCAGTCGAACTACGTGGTCTTTGTGTGTACAGCATAGGCAAGGCTAATATTTTGATTAGCCCTTGAGGCCCCTAGGATAGGTCTTTGGTCAAAATATTATAAAACACTTAAAAATCAAAAAACTTGAAAAATCAAAACATTTGCAAAATTTCAAAAATACCAAAAACAAGCTCAAAACATTTCAAAAACATCAAAAACATTCAAAAAACCCAAAAAAATCATTCATTTGTCTCTTCTCGCTTTCACCAGCAATAAACATCACTCATAATAAATCGTCACTACCCTCAACCTTTGGTAAAATTGTCGAAAACAAGTCTAGCAGTCAAAAGTGAAAACTCAAATGTCAAAAGTTTCAAGCCTAAAATTAGTAAGTAAAAAAGTTGGTCAACTTTTCGTATCAATAGCTTATCATCCAATCAATCTCATCATCATCTGATATCATCATGTCATAGGATGCATCCTTCCTACACTGGACATCAACATCAAGCATCACTGTAGTTTAGTCTTGGCTAGCGGTATGAAGAATATCAACTTGTTTGTTTACTTGATTTTATCTTGTTGGATTTATCTTATTGCGCTCATTCCAAGGACCTCTTGATGATGTCTAAAAGAAATATATAGAGAGATAGGAATGGGTCATCCATCATTATCTTTTGTCTGTTTTTCTTGTTGGATATTCTTGTAATATAACTTTGGTCATGCGTGCTTTGTTTGGTTTGTAGGGAGGGTGTTTCAAATGTCTTGTTGACCACATAGGAAGGCTTGCCTTTCTATGTTTTGGTATGAGATGTTTGAAATATCTGAACTACATTCTAAATAGGGTTATGTATGCCAGGTGTGAACAAGAGTACTCTTATCTGATTGTCAATTCAAAGTCCATCACACTAAGTGCAACACCATCTTGGTTCTTTATACCTTGATGCATCGTACCACTCGTGTAATCAAACATAAGGTAATTGGAACTTTGAAAATCCCAACTCTCAGCAAGCGAACATCATCCATATCATCATCATCTCCAATAAGGTCTTCTCAGATCATGGACTTGTTGGATTCTCTCTTCTTCATCTCTCTTTTCTTCTATCTTCTTTCACATTAACATGGTACTATGGTAGTTAATCAAAATCATCATGTATGCATCCATCCTGCATCCATAAATCATCAGTATACTGCATCATGCATATCATATCATATAGGAAATATAAATCATATCACATGCATTGCATTTTGATCATTTGCATAATATAGGTTGGTTATTCTAAACATCTCATCAATTACACATTTGCATAAATCATATCACATAGGCATCATCACATCATCCATTTTCATAAGATCATCATCACATAAGCATCATCATATCATAAGCATCATCATGTCATCTATAAATGCATCACCGTATCATGCATGAGAAAGATAATGAAAAATAAAAGGTTGCATTTTGTACATTTCATCATCATCCATTAGGGGCATAATATAGATCTATTAGTCTAAGCATTTGCATATCATAATCATTGCATTTGCATCAACATATCATAACAGAAAAGATACCAAAAAAATGAAAAGCATCTCATCACATAATCATAGTACATCACAAAACATCACATTTAGGACATAATATAGATCATTTTCATTGCATCCATACACCGACATCATAAAAAGTACATAGAAAGATACTAAAAAAGAAATGCATCCATATATCACTGCATCATAAACATCATTGCATCTCATTGCATCACATATAAAAAGTAAAAGAATTCATCATGCATAAATAAGATAGAATAACATACATTGGATCAAATTCATATCATCTCATATATATCATCAAATAATACATTGTTATGGTACAAAATCGGGATCAAAATATACATGTGTGTATTAATAGAGTACAATTGCCCACTAGGCTATCAAAAAACCGAGCTCGTGAAGCACAAAAGAATAAAAGAATACTATCTCTGATCAAAATGGAGTTGTCACTATTGGCTACCCCCATCCCTAGGCTCCCTCTCCCCGTGATCCTCTGTGGGTCTGTGACTTGTCCTCTATGAAAAATTAGGAACTCAGGCTAGTCAACTTGATAATAATGCAGCTTGTAATAATCTTCCTCTTGGATGGCCTCCCAACATGACTACAATGATACTGTGCTCCTGGAGGAGGATATAGACATGCTATCTAGTTGTTGTCTCTGACCCATTTTTGTTGCTTCTTGTAGCTCCACAACCTGCCTCTGTTGGACCACCTAGTCGCGCTCTATCCACAACTGGTCCCTCTTTGATGTCAGGGCCACAATTTTACCTTGCAACATCTAAACTTGTGCCTACAACTGCAAAATATGCCCATCTACGGGGTTCGGCTGTGGTGGTGGTTGGTCCCGATAACCATCCCTGGGCGGTGTATGTTGCCTATCCTGGTCCTATTAGACTTGATCTTGATTCTACTCTTGTTTAGGGGGACCCCTGTCCTGCTCTCCATCCTGGGGTGGTGCTCCTTGATCTGGCTATGGGCCCCCGCCTCCCCCATCCCCATCACCATCCTTGTCTCCTCGACCTCCCTGGGCCCATCTGCGTACTCCCCCTGGGACGTTCTCATGCCACCATTGCTCCTAGAAATGTCAATCTAAGGGGTGGTTGGAACCAGTCTCTATAGGCCTTAGTGGGGCTTGCATCTACCTATCCCTGGTCATATGGCCATGACCTAGCCACAAGCTACTGAAAACTCTAAACCACCTCATTTGTAGGAATACAATGGCCCCATGTAGTCTCCCTTGTAGTACGCGTGAAGATCGCCACGTACTGGTCATTAAGATGGTCTTGTGCCTCGACAAACTGCCTCTGAACTCAACCTAGTAGGTACCTGTCAACCATGGTATGCTCTCACCCCTGCATAAGCCTGTCTTGGCATGCAAAAATAACTACTGTACATCATCGTACCAAGCGGTCCATCCAAGATACGATTGCCATGTGAACTCCTACATGTCGTCAATGACCCTCCTCTAATGAGAGATCTCGTGTTTCCCTGTGTGACTAAAATAAACTCCTCCTCGATATCTCCAGATGATTGGATCATCTGGCTCCATCTCAATGGGCACAACTCTGACAAGATGAAGCACTAAAATGTGCTCCCTAGCCCATATGTGTAGAAGTGTGACATCGACCCCAATGGATCTATTGTCCATGTATGCCACCTCGTGAAGATCTTTGTAAAGGGAGGCTAGTTGTACAGGCCCCCAAGCAAAGCATACTTTTCCTTTGATCATGCACTCCTAGGTGAGCCCCCATCCAATGCTAAAGTATCGGTTGCGCTAATCTGGTGCCACAAGTCCTGAAATAATCGCTGCAACAACCAAGCAAAATGGTGACACAAAGAGCCTTTACCACTCGAACTCGATCTAACCCTCAACAAAAAAGATTTCATCCAGGCCTATCACATCGTAACATGCATCTCTCCCAGTTTCCACATCATAGATAACTTGCTCTTCGTGGATTGGTAGTTGCAAGATATGTTAGACATCCTCCAAAGTAATGGTCACCTCACCAGTGGGAAAGTGAAAGGATGATGTCTTGTTGTGCCATCACTCTGTTAGTGCAGTCATCATGCCCAAGTGAGTCTTGACGAGGTGTGCATAGGTAATGGACCAAAGTCCTAGTGCCTCTAGGTGCTCTTGGAGCCACTCATGCATACCCTCTAGAATTCCAAAAGGAACTAAGGACCTATGCTCATGAGAATGGAGTGTCTTAGCCTCCTCCCGCATCAGCAAAAGTCACAGCATCAAGTTTCATAAAAAAAACTTGATCGCGGTCAATTTTTTCGCCATTGAAACAAAAAATGCATCATTGTTTGCAATGGTGACACAGTTTGAAAATTTTAAACTGTTCCGCTGGAAGAGTTTGACCTTCAAACTTCACCACCATGGTGTAGTTTGTTAGTGACCTAGTTTGACCCCTAACCGCAAATTCCAAATTGGACCGTCACAGTGCTATATGCATATGTGACGCACTTTGCACTAAAACCCTAATTTCTAAACTCTGTCATCGCGACGCTATGTGGATATGTAGTGCAGTTTGAGGTTGTGTGGCACTGAAAAATAGTTTGAAGTGGCACTATACTACACCACTTGACCAATTTGGACTTCCTAGGCCCATTAAATGCACTCAAACTCAAAAAACAAGGTTGGGTCAAGATCACTCACTGGTGGTCCTACGCCAGGATGTCACTGGTACACTCACACTCGCTCTGAGATGTGACATGGAAGCACTTGTTGTGCCATCTTTCGAGGGGGTCAAAGCTCAAATCGCAAGATTCTCTAAAGGTTATGTGTGCAAATGAATTGGAAGTGGCCCCCTGAGGCATATTTAAGCCTAGAAGTTAGGTTTTTTTGACCTCATTTAGCCATCCAACCAAGGTTTTGAACACCTGAGCCTATTTTTGTCCAATCGAGGCTCATTTTGCATCATTTTGTCATGTTTAGGCATGTTTTTGACCTCTCGAAGCCTTTTTGGACCCATCGAGCACCTTGTCCTATTTTTTCGCAAGATCACCCAAAAGTCCAAATTTTTGTCCAATCTCTTGAGGGGTCAATATATCAACATAATTCATCTATTGAGGCAGCATTGGGGCATTTTGAGATAAAAAATAAAAAATTGGCTTCTAATCAAGACATGTTTATTCTTTGAATCAACGCAACAAGTGCATCGCTTCAAAGAGGGGAAAAATCTAGACACGTAAAATGTATTGATTGATGCTATACACTTGATCTTGATTTAACGAACATCACTTCATCCTGAATCATCCCTCTTTTCTAATTATTTAATCAAATAACCCTTATTTGATTAAATTTATCAAATTCCTCTCTCGATTAAATAAATAAATTTTATTTGATTAAGTCATTATTTCTTATTAATTAAATAAATCATTTTATTTGATTAATTCCATAATCTCTATTTAATTAAATAATTCCTTTTATTTAATTAAATCTCTAAAGTCATTCTATTAAATTAAATAAATCTAGCATTTATTTGATTTTATCTAACATCATCCCTCTTTAATTAAACAAATCAAAATCTTTATTTAATTAAGTCTAAATCATTATTCCTCTCAACTTTGATTTATTTAAATCCTAAAATCTAAGTCAAAATTGTCAAATCAACTAACCTTCTCTTAATTAATCAAATTATAATTAATGCTAACTCTAATCCATGTCGCATCCTCTAGATAATGCAACTTGCATAATAAATCAATTTAATTGATTTGTTAAATCTCTAATTTCTTTCAAAAGGGCATCAAAGTTGGAATATTCTCCAAATTTGAAAATCCCTCCAAATGGGATGTGTCCTTCCAACAAGGCATTTATTTCATCTTACATGTCCTTTTGCGTTGAGCCAAGTGGACATAACTCCATTCTCTCTTCCCTCCAACTTTTGATTTCACTATTTTGAAATTCCACCTAATTGCATTTAATTGCACAATGACCAAAATATGCTCCACCTTTGTCCACTCACATGTTGACAAGTGGCTTCATGCTATTGGTTGGTCTTTTATCCCACATTCATCCCTTTTGCCTCATTTTCCAACATTCTCTTCTATAAATAAGAGGCTTTTCTTCTCATTTTGGATACACAACTTCATGCAAAGACATTATCTTTAGATTTTTAATTTGCTCGTACATTTTATCATTTTCATAACTAGGTTATGCAAGAATTCAACCAAGGAGCTTTAAATCTTCATCAAATCGCCACAAAGCTTGCAAAGGAGTTGGGAAAGGTCCAATTTCCACATCAAATTAGCACCAATTCCCCCATGGGATTTAGAGTTTGCATGTTTTGATAGGACTTAATGGATTTTTTTGTTATGTTCTTCATTTATTTTCTATTTTGAGCATTGTAGATGAATTTCATGGAGAATCTTAGTTCTAACTTGCATATGGATCTAATTGTGTGTTTGTTTCTTGTGTTTGTGCAGGTCTAGGATTGGGGTTCACAATAAATCATCAAAACAAAACTATATAAGATGAATATCAAAAGTACTGACCATTTTTAGGTGCATCTCCAATAAGCCACTCAGTAGGATGCACAACTCTACATTTCCCATAAAAAAACCAGCACCCACAACATAATAACATATACAAATATTTACCAAGAAATTTGACATAGAAAATAAATAAATAAGACATAGAAGAGAAAAGAAAAACACAAGAAAAGTTGAAACCAAAACCCGCAAGAAGAAGGAAGAAAGGAAGCATTGCCATGTCGAACATACAATCTGTAACTTTCTCCCCATTCTCCTATTTTGAGCATTTGCATACGTTCTCCCCCTTTGACATCAATGGAAAAGGGTAGAATCCCCCTAAAAATATACTCCCCCTTTGACCCAAAGAGAAAGTGGAAATTTGATACCATTATGCAACCATCAAGTCATTAGAAATTTGTAAAACCATTTGTACCCAACTTGATCTATCCTTCCATTGCCAAGGATGAATGAAGTATAGATAAGGCTCCTCTTGGGCTCATGCCCTATCACTAGTGACTAGTGATATGATATGGGAGTAATGAATCCCAACTTCTGCCTCAAATATTCAAATTATTCCTTGGGAAGAGGCTTGGTGAAAATTTTAGCTACCTATTCTTTGGTTGGAACATACTCAATGCTAACCTCATTATCTACAACGTTATCTCTTATGAAGTGATACTTAATGGATATGTGCTTTGTTCTAGAGTGCATCACAAGATTCTTTGAAGTATTTATGGCACTTGAATTATCACAAAGAATTGAAATAGGTTCTTTGTACTCCACTTTGATGTCCTTAAGTGTCTTCTTCATAGGACTTGAGTGCAACATGTTGCTACATATTATGCTTTTGTAGTGGATAGAGTGACTGATTCCTGCTTTTTTCTCATCCAAGAAACTAACTTATTCCCAAGAAGAATGCTTCACCACTGGTGCTTTTCCTGTCATCTACACTTCTTGCCCAATCAACATTTGTATATGGTGTTAAAGATAAATCCTTGCTCTTGGGATACCACAATCCATAATCAATAGTAATTTTAATATATCTAAAAATTATTTTTATTGCATTGACATGACTCTCTTGGTGAAGCTTGAAACCTTGCAACCAAACATACTTCTTACATAATATTTGGCCTATTTGTAGTTAAATGCAGCAAGCTTCCAATCATTGACCTATATATTGTCTCATTTGCCACTAGTGATTCATCTAATTTACTCAACTTGCAGCCAGTTATCATGGGGGTACTGACTAGTTGACTATCCTCCATGCCAAATTTCTTAAGCATTTCCTTAGCATACTTGGTTTGAGACATAAATATTCCATTGTTAGTTTGTACTATTTGTAAACCAAGGAAAAAAGACAACTCTCCTAACATTGACTTCTCAAATTCATTTTGTATGTGTGTAGCAAATCTTTTACACATTCTATCATTGCTACCTCAAAAAATGATGTCATCTACATATACAACAACAATAATAATGTGTTCACCTTATTATTTGAAGTACAGATTGCTATCTGCACATCCTTTCTTGAATCCTTGTTGTTGTATGTACTAGTCTAATCTAGAATACCATGTTTTGGGTGCTTGTTTAAGACCATACAATGCTTTCCTCAATTTTCAAACATAATCATCATCCTCTAAGAACTGAAAACCTTTTGGTTGTTCTATGTAGACTTCATCTAGGCTTCAAGTCAAGAACTTAGATTTGGAATTCATCTGATATACTTTGAATCCCTTATAAACTAAAAATTCAAGAAACATTCTTATTGCTTTTAATCTTGCCACGAATGCAAATGTCTCTTCAAAATCAATACCTTCAACTTGTGCATAACCTTTGCACATTAGTCTTGCCTTATTCCTCACAACAACTTCATTCTCATTTAGTTTTTTTCTAATCACCCACTTGGTGCCAATCACATTTTTGCTTGGGGGTCTAGGAACCAATTCCCATGTTTTATTCTTTTCAATTTGATTTATCTCCTCTTCCATGGCTTTTATCCATCTCTCACCCTTGTTGGCTTCAAAGAAATTTTTTGGTTCAATTTGAGATAGGAGAGCAAAATTTACTTGTTCTTTGTTCCTACAAATCTCCTCCTGGTCTGGACTCCTACATTTTTATCCCCAATTATCTAATCTTTTGGATGATCCTTTTGAACATATTTTGCAAGGGCTTTCTCAACATCTACTTCCTCATATTCTTCTTCATCATTTACCATATTGTCTTCATAATTTGAATCATCTTCAAGATTATTCTGATCAGATTTGATATATTTTATACTTTCATCAATCTTGACATTGATGCTTTCCACAATCTTATACACTCTTTTGTTATATCATTTATATG
The DNA here is from genome assembly GCA_007258455.2 of Sequoia sempervirens. Lineage (NCBI taxonomy): Eukaryota > Viridiplantae > Streptophyta > Pinopsida > Cupressales > Cupressaceae > Sequoia > Sequoia sempervirens. Next base: position 4,381,435 of record VDFB02274714.1, read on the forward strand.
CTTTGCTTTGGGTGGAATATCCTAAAAATATTCCTTCATCACTTCTTGATTCAAACATTCCTAAGTTTTCATCTTCTTTTTTGATGTAACACTTACTGCCAGACACTTTGAAATACTTCACAGATGCAGGTTTTCCATACCACAATTCATAGGGGGTACTATCACTATGTACTCTAATTTGAACTCTTTTTAAAAAGTATACTACAGTATGTACTGCTTCTCTCCCAAACATATTAGTTAATCTAGCCTCTTTTAACATTGTTCTGGCCATATCTTGCACAACTCTATTCTTTCTTTCTATAACTCCATTCTTCTATGGAGTTCTTGGCATTGAGTATTGTCTCTTAATTCTATGTGCCTCACAACATTCAACAAATCCACTTGATGTGAGTTCTCCTCCTCTATCTGATCTTAAGCATTTGATCATTCTACCTATCTCCTTTTCAACCATCTTTCTGAATATCTTAAATCTCTCAAATGCTTGTAACTTGTCTCTCAAGAATGCCACCCATGTCATTCTCTTGTAGTCATCAACTAGTAACATAAAGTACCTTTCTCCTTTTAGTCCCCTTATTCTTGTGGGTCCACACAAATTAGTATGAACTAGCTGTAAAGGCTTAGTGGTTGAATACTCCTTAGTTAGAAAACTAGCCTTTGTTTACTTTCCCTACTAACATTCTTTGCATATGACATTTGTAGGCTTAGTTACTTTAGGCATGTGTCTAACCAATCCTCTTGAACTTATTTTTACCAAATTATAAAAGTTTATATAGCCCAATCTTCTATGCCATAACCAACTTTCATCAGCTTGACTTATCAAACAACTTTGACCTTTTACTTTAGTAAGGTTGTAAAGATTGTCGTCAGTTCTCAATCCTTGTGCAAATATCTTCCTGTTCTTTCTGATTTTACAACCTTTTAAAAAAAATGTGACTTTATAACCATTGTCACACATTTGGCTCACACTAAACAGATTGTGCTTCAATCCCTCAACATACAAGAAATCTTCTATGGGGTTTTTACCATCTAGGCTTAAGATTCCTTTACCACATATCTTGATTGCAGTGTTGTCACCAAAACTCACAAATCCTCCATCACATTTCTTGAGTTTGGTAAGTTTACTTTTGTCTCCAATCATGTACTTGGAGCAGCCACTATCTATTACCCATAGATTTTTCTTTTTGACATGTAGGGTTGTCTATGCAATCATTGATTGTGTGGAGCTTTCTCCCTTTTTTCTCCACACCCTCTTAGTTTTCCTCTCTATCTTTCCTACCTTCTCCTCCTTATTTTCAAATTCTTTGTTTGACTTAGGAGGTAAAAATTTCTTTTTCTCATTCTTAACATTTGGTCTTGTAAACTTTGTTCTACAATTTTTAGCTATATGACCAAAGTTATTGGAGTTATAACAAACTACATTATCAAGTAAAGGAGAAAAAAAAAAAATTCTTTCAAAATTTTCATTCCTTTTAGGAATGACTCTACATTCTCTAGCCCTATGACCAAACTAATTACATGTATAGCAATATCCATAGAAATATGAATAATACCTAGTCATAACATTTTTTGCTGGATGAGGGGGTCTCTTGTGTATCTGCCTTCTGGTGTTTCTCACCCTAGTACATTCATCAACATCAATCCTTCTAAAGTTCTGCTTTTTATTCTGATGATTAGGATCTGATTGGTTATTCTTCTTGTCTTCAACATGCTTCTTTTCTTCTTTAGTTTTCTCTACCTCTACAAATTTCTCATTGCAATCACTTGCTTTGCAATCACTTTCCTTGACATATTTAGACTTTTCTTCTACTCTAAATATTTAATTTAATTTTGCAAAAGCATCAACAAAGGAGCTTTTCCCTTTATCCAAACCTAAACCTGATTTTTCTTTGTTCTGGGCTTTTGGGTGCTCAATAACTCATCCAGAATATTTGAGCCATTTTTTAGCTTGAGTCCTTTCTCTATTTGTTCTTTTGCCATTTCCAAATCTATTCTTAGAGGAACAATCTCTCCCTTAAGCTTCATACATCTGTTAGCTTTAGATTGCAGCTTGGATTAAATTAAATCTCCTAGTCTCTTGGCTTCCTCTAGTTTCAACTTCAATTCTACCATATTTTAGGTAGATTCTTCTAGTTCCTTGCTTAGTTTATCAGACTCCTTTTGTGCAAGTTTCTTCTGCTGCTTGTTTTCCCTTTTTAACTTCTCAATCTCATCTTTGAGATCATCAATCTCATCTAGAGCATAGATGAGTTCTCCTTCTAGATCAACCACTCCTTCACCTTCTTCATGAAGATCCTCTACCTTTTCATTTTTCTATTCGTCAAAATATTTTTCCATGAAGAGAAACTCATTTTCTCTTACAACAAAAGCACAAATGTGTTCATCATCCGAGCTATTGTAGTCATCTAATATGTCACTATCCTCTTGGATGTATAGGCTTTTCTTTTTCTTCTAAAAATTCCTTCTCTTAGGATAGTAGGGTTTCTTCATTTTATCATCTACTTCTTGTTCAGGGTTTCCTTTCTTATTGTAGGGACATTTAGTAGCGAAATGACCTACTTTACCACATTCAAAGTAGTTAAATGGCAACTTACCTTTGTATTTTCTAGATCCTCTTCTTAGTCTTCTGATGAAACTTTCCTCTTCTTCATTAGTCTCATCATCCTCAGATGGGATCATCTCTGCCTTGTCTTTTTTGGGAGATACATCCTTCTCCTTTTTGACAATCTTGAAGGAAAATTCTTTCTTGGATGGTTCTTCATCTCTCATCCTCATCTCATAGATCATGAATATACCATGTAGCTAATTTAGAGTAAGTTTGTCCATTTCTCTTCCTTCCTCAATAGTTGAGATCTTAGAATCATTTGTGTATGTCATTGATCTAAGAACTTTCAATACAACATCTTCTTTGAACTCTTCTCAATACCCTTTGATGGAGTTCACTATATCAATAACTCTTAGAAGATAGTCTACAGTATTCTCTTCCTCTATCATCCTTAGGCCCTCAAATCTAGTTGTCAATATTTGAAGTTTTTCCAATTTTACGTTGTCATCTCCTTCATAGATCATTTTCAATGTATCCTAGACATCTTGTGCATTCTTACAATACATAACTTTGTTGTGCATAGATCTAGTCAGACTATTCATAATAGCAAACCATGCTTTTTCATTGTTCTCAAAATCCTTTTTAGGTACAACATTAGTACGAGGTACAACTAGTGGTGTCTATCCAGTCACTACTAACATCCATACTTCAAAACCTAAGGATCCCAAATAACCTTTCATTAATGAGCTCCAATAGGCATAATTTGTTCCATCAAACCTAGGTGGCTTGTTTGTGGAGGAGCTTTCTTGACTGGCCATTGTGTTCACAAATCTAAGGACCTACCTGAGTTGATTAAGCTTCTCCTAGGGAACCTAGTTCTCTGATACCAATTGTTGGAACACAACAATCTACTGAGAGGGGGTGTGAATTAGTAGATACTAAAACTTTAGCCTTCTTATCCTAAGTGCAGACACAACTCTTATATCTAGATGTGTAAATTAAAACATAAAAGATATGACAAGCACATGCACATAAAGGATCAACACATAACATGTATATGTGGAAAACCCAAGATGGGAAAACCACAGTGAGAAAATGCTACTAAGGAGACACCTTGATCCCCTGAATTAAGAACCAACTAAATTATCTAATGGCACCAACCTATCATATTTATAGCTCAAGTGATTGTTACAATTTTTTCACTAAGAACACAGTTCACTGTTACAACATACTTTGTAACTGCTCAAGTTTTTGTTGCTTCCACAACAACTCTCTTCTTTGCTCTATACCTCACTGGTTCAGCTTTGTTTTTCTCCTTCTTTAATGCATTCTCGGTTTGCCTCAATGCACCATAATACCCCTTCTACAACTCTACTATTCTTTTCAATGTATTCTTTGTTCACCTCTAGAGCTTAGAATTCCTTCAACACTGTACTCTCTCTTCTACTCTACACACTATTGCACTACTTAGAAAAAATGTTCTCATGTGTTTTGTGTAGTTGGTGGTCAATAATGATTTCCTCAGGATTCTCCACCACCTATAGATCTTCTATTAGGGTTCAAGATATTTTCTTCACTATCAAAACTTGCATTGAGCCACACAACATTAATTTTTCATGCAGAGAATTTTCCCTCATTCTTCTCTCTATCAAACCCTAGGATTGGATGTGCAATTAATGCATCATTTTGATGATTTGATCTTATATTGATCCTACCTTCTATAGACATCTGTGCCACTGCTCTGTGAATCAAATCTCATTAAATTTTTCATTAATGCAAGTAGATCAATTAATTCTCATCTCCATGCTAGTTCACAGGTGAAACCCTATTCACACAAACTTAGCCATTTATGAGCTTCATGATTAAATATGAGTCGTCAATCAATATCGTTCATGCCACGATCCTACATCCTTCATTCATTGCCACACCTTTAAATCACGACTGTCAGTTAAACAATCTTTAAATCTCCATCATTGATCTCTTTTGTTGGGCATCACCATAGTTCATATGACTTCATGTGTCATTTCCGTGATTTGAATATGTTCAGCGATCACCATCTAATCTCACACCTTTCAATCTTGTACCATAAATTTCTTTCCCTCAAGAACCAAATCCACCGTGTATCACTGATTTTTTTTAGCACCATCATTCATTCATGTGATGTACTAGACACAACAATAATCATTGGATCAATTATTGTTCAATCAACATCATCCCTCGCTATCCCACTGGCTCTAACAATGGGCCCACAAAATCTTCACGGGTTGGTGGGATTATGCCATGTGTCCACCTTTGACATCATTCTCCACCAATAGTTAACACTTATCGTTCATCACTAAAAACTTCTTGTCTCAATGGTGCATAAGAGTGATGCACTAACACCTAGTGATGCAATAACATTTTGACACATGTTCTCACTGACATCAATTTCCACCAACATCGCCCATTGCCCAAATCTCCAAATGCTTTGCTTCATAACAACAATGTGAAGCGATAGGGAAATATCTGGTCCCACCAAGGCTCTGTCATCCATCATCGTGCACCATCCAATCAAAGACAGTTTGATCACAATTGTTTCCCACTTCCTTGTGAGGCATAATCGAGACCCACCGCAAACACAACGGGATGGCAGGCACCGTCAGATCAACATGTTCATAGTTGTAGATTGAACTCCATTGCACATCACTGATCATCATGCCAACTTCTAAGAGATTTTTGTGATGTATTGATCTTTAGTGATAACCATCATATATAGAACATCTTAGCGTGCACCATCTGATTATTCAAAGAATACATTACCATACCAATTAGATGAACAGGTGAAGGGTTCATTCACTGAATGAAATTAAAAGTATAAGTTTATGACTTAAATGACCTGAAACCTTCAACAAGCAATCAAGAGTAAAATAGAAAGACTATTAAGGCACTATGACTGCAACCCTAGGGTTTAATCTATAGAACCCTAATTTTGTCTGAGGACACAAATAATTCTTTTCCAAGCTCATCCTTCACCCCTTGGACTTGTAGAACACATTTTTGAGAAGCTCTCAAAAAAACCACATCAAATCTAGACTTTGATTTTACTTATGAACACCAAAAGAATTCACTGCAACATCATGACAAAGTTGCATGACAACAATGCAACATCCTGAGAAACATTTGCAATCTACACTCCATCTTCCAAAACCAAATCCATATCTTTCCTTAGACATTAGTGACATCAATTTGACATCACTACCAACACACCCTTCATAAAGGATCAGTTCCATCTCACACTTGATCCTCTTTTTGACATCAATGACAACAATATACTAACATGAAGATGTCACAATACATAGAAACATAGTAAGGGCATTGCCATAGCTTGGAAGATATTATGTCAAGCCTTCATTGCTCAGAATTCCATGATAATTGACCTAATGAACTGGTGTATGCAAACTAAGAGACATTGAAACATATCTTTTTCACTTAGAAAAGTAGAACTCAAAAGTTAATTAAGCGTGAAATTTAAAATTATGTAAATCCATGTTGATATGGACACTAATACATTATATACATATTTCCTATATTAGGATTATTTACAATTTAAATTTAATTTTTTATTCTTTTATTTGCTAATAAAAATTAATAAATGAGAGAAAGAAACTACCCTAAACTTGTAAATTACCATGCTAGTTAATGGAACTTTTTAAACTACAACCAACTAACATGCCTTAAGTAAGGAGATAATGAGATAATTAAAACCCACAATATAAATTGATAATTTAAAACCTAGCACACACTCACTTCTTCTTCTCAACTATAATTAATATTTATACCTATATGGTTATGGTAATTGATATACACTCTTATACATAATTTATGGCTACATAAATAGCTCAAATATCAACAAAGTAAAAGTTTAAATAGAGATAGGCTTTTGGATCAATATCCTATAAATTTTATTGGGTCACAATCCTCTGTGTTATATGGATGTTTGATTGATTTAACAAGCTTGAAGTCAAGCAACTACGCATTGTTATGGCTCTAAAACTTGGATATCTACTAGATCCATTATGGACTTAAGCTTAAGGAGAATAAACATTCAAATTACATGACCTAAAATTTGAACATACATATATAAAAAACCTCCAACACCTTCTATGATGAATAAATGTATTTATATAATTAGTAGTAGTATAAGGCTACGTGCAATCATAGATCGATTATAATTCAAAATTTCCTCTAGAAAAATTAAAAAAATAAGATTCTCTAAGGATTGTTAAGATATTCATAGCATAATATAGAAATAAAGACCACCTAATTGGGTGCAAAAAGATGGAGACCAAAAATTGGCCACTTCACTTTTTCATCTCAAAATAGCAAAAATGTGAGCACATTATAGTAAAATATGCTTGTATTATGGGTTGAATCTCAAAAATGCACCTTTTTTTTAATTTAAAAAAAGTATTTCCAAAACAAAAGTGTGTTATAACATGAGTACATTATAACACACTTGCATTTTGGTCTACATTGGATTTTTTTCTTCTCTTTTTATTTTCTCTTTCTTGTTATCTTTTAGGGAAACTATATACATGAAATAAACATTTAAGTATAAGTTGGCATTTACATATTTCATGTATATAGTTTAAGTATAAGCTGTCATTTACATATTTCATGTATATAGTTTTAAGTATAAGTATAAGTTGATATTTACATATTTCATGTATATAGATTCATGTACATAGTATTTTTTTTCTCTTTTTGGTCTACATTGAAAAAAAAATCTTCTCTTTTTCTTTTCTCTTTCTTGTTATTTTTCAAGGAAACTATATACATGAAATAAACATTTAAGTATAGTCAACATTTACATATACATGAAATAAACATTTACCTTCTTATACTTTAAGTTAAATATTTCATGTATATAGTTTCAGGATGTTTGAGTGGTTTCAGATCTCTAGGAGTTATAACTCAAGCTTTAGTTTTTGGAAGATCTTACAATTTTTTAGGCTTAGCCAAATTCCAATAATCAACAAGTTGTATCATCTTTCTCTCTCTATCTCACTCATTGTTTATCCCTTATGCTCTAGACCTCTCTCTCACACACTCTCCTTCCCTCTATACTTCCATCTATCTCACCTCTCTCTCTCACTCTTCCTTCTTCCTACCCACCTTCCCTCTCTACTTCACTCTATCTAACATATCCCTCTCTACCTCTCTCTCCCTCCCCTCTCTCTCAATCTCTCCACCTTTCTCCTTCCCTCTCTCTCTTCCTTCATCCCACCCACCTTCCCTCTCTACTTCTCTCTATCTACCCTATCCCTCTTTGTCTATCTTTCACCTTCCATTCTCTCTCTCAATCTCTCCACCTTCCTCCTTCCATCTCTCTCTTCCTTCATCCCACCCACCTTCCCTCTCTACTTCTCTCTATCTACCCTATCCCTTTCTGTCTATCTCTCACCTTCCCTCCTCTCTCTCAATCTCTCCACCTTCCTCTTTCCCCCTCTCTCTCATTCTCTCTGTCACATTTTTCTCTCCCTTTGTCCCTCCCTCCTTCCCTCTCTACTTCTCTTTATCTCCCTCCCTACCTCTCCCTACCTCTCTACTTCTCCCTCCCCCTCTCCATCTCTCCTTCCCTATATACTTCTCCATCTCTCTCTCTCTATCTCTCTCTCTCCATCTCTACCTCTTCTTCCCTCATCCCCCCTCTCTCTCCCTCCCTTTCTCAATCTCCCAACCTTCCTCCTTCCCTTTGTGTTTCTCTCTCACACAATCTCTCGCTCCCCCATCTTTATCACTCTCCTTCCCTCTCTACTCTATCTCTCCCTCTCTCTCTACTCCTCTCTCATTTCCTATGTAATTCTCTATCTCTCTCCATCTCTTCCTCTCCCTCCCTCCTCTCCTCTCTCTCCCTCTCTCTATATCTCCACACCTCTATACTTCTCTCTATCTCACCATTATCTCTCTCATATATATCACCTCTCTCCCTCTCTCATTCTCTTTATCTCACTTCCCTCCCTCCTCTCTATATATATCACCTCTCTCTCACTCCCTACTTCTCCCTCTCTCTATCTCCCCTTCTCTATATATACTTATTTCTATCTCTTTCTCTCAATATTTACATCTCCCTCCCTCCTTCCCTCTCTCCCTCTCTCTCAATCTCCCAACCATCCTCTCTCTCTCAATCTTTCTCTAGCTCTCTCCTTTCCTCTCTACTCTCTATCTCACCATTCTCTTTCTACTTCTCCCTCGCTCTCCTTCCCTATATACTTCTCCCTATCTCTACCTCTCCCTCCCTCCTTCCCCCTCTCTCTCAATCTCCCCACATTCCTCCTCTCTCTTCTATCTTTATCACTCTCTCCTTCCCTCTCTACTCTATATCAAGCACAATTCTCTCTCTCCCCCTCCATCTCCCTATCTCACCTCTCTCCCTCCCTCCTCCCCTCTCTAATATTCTCTATCTCCCCCTTTCTCTCCCTTCTCCCCACCCACCTTCCCTCTCTACTTCTCTCTATCTAACATATCCCTCTTTATAACCTCTCTCTCCCTCCCTCTCTCTTTCAATCTCTCCACCTTCCTCCTTCACTCTCTCTCTCTCTCTCAATCTCCCAAACCTTATATAGAACATCATAAATCCTAATCCCTATACCCTAAAATATACACCCTCAACCCTCATCCCTATACCCTATACCCTCAAAATTATAACCTAAACCTTGAATATTATCCCTCAACCATAAAATTAAATCCTAAACCCTACTTCAATCTTGTACCCTATACCCTCAACCCTATACCCAATATTCTAAACCCTAATCCCTATACCCTATACCTTAAACCCTACACCCACCTTCCCTCGAACATCATAAATCATAATCCCTATACCCTACACTCTACATCCTCAACCCTCATCCCTATACCCTATACCCTCAACCTTATAACCTAAACCTTGAATATTATCCCTCAACCATAAAATTAAACCCTAAACCCTACATTCAATCTTGTACCCTATACCCAATATTCTACACCTAATCCCTATACCCTATACACTTAAAACCATGTACCCTCAACCCTATACCTTAAACCTTACACCCTACACCCTCATGCCTATAACCTAAATCCTAAAAAATAGCCCTCAACTCTATACCCTCGACCCTATACCTTATACCCAATATCTTAAACCCTAATCCCTATACCTTATACACTTAACCTTGACCCTCAACCCTGAACATTATCCCTCAAATGTAAACCCGCAACCCGCAACCCTAAACCTTAAACCCTTAACCATAAACCCAATACCCTCAACCATATACCCAATATCCTAAACCCTAATCCTTATACCTTATACCTTGAACACTATCTGTCAACCCTCAGTCATATACCTTAAACCCTAAACCCTACACCCTCAACCCACATCCCTATACACTATACCCTCAACCTTGTACCCTAAACCCTATCTACCTCCCTCCTCTATCTCAATCTTTCCACTTTCCTCTCTCTCTCACCTCTCTCCGTCCCTACCTCTCACTCTCTCTCTTCCTTCCACCAAACTTCTCTCTCTACTCTCTATCTAACATATCCCTCTTTACCTCACTCTCTCTCATTCCATATATCTCACTTCTCTCTCCCTTCCCTCCCTCCTCTCTCTATATATCACCTCTCTCTCTCTCCTTCCCTATATACTTCTCTCTATCTCTCTCTCCATCTCTACCTCTCTCTCCCTTCATCACTCTCTCCCTCTCCCTCTCTCTCCCCCCATATTTCTCTCACTCTTGGTTCAAATAGTCCAAAATTAGTTCAAACATGCACACCATAAAAAAGTAATGATAAAATTAACTTTCAAGAAAACACATCAAAAAAATTGATTGCCAAATTAAATTTCACAATTGCATGCATATACGGTACAAAGAAAGAACACATACACCTTATTCACACAAATTAAATAGTTAATTTCAAAATTCAAATGTACTTCATCAACATAAAGTTATTACAAACATCCATCAAGTAAAAACTTAAATTTAAACATGTCAAAAAAAAAAGTGCACATAAAGTGAATACCATGGATTTATACAAATCACACACCACATTAAGTGAATGCCAAATTATATCTCAAGCACATACTTCACCAAAAATGAGTGTTAAATTTAAATGTCAAGGCTAAAGCTAAATTCCATATATACACATTGTATGTGCAGCATACACACAATGCATATCAAAGTTAGTTCAAACAAACTAGAAAGTCGAGGCTAAAATTAAATTTCATATGTACACATGTATGTACAACATACACACACAATGTTTACTAGAGTTAGTTCAAACACATAAAATACACAAAGTGAATAGAAAATCAAAGTTAGTTCAAGCACATATACTACACAAAGTGAATAAAAATGTAATTTTTAAACACACAAAATGAATAGAAATTTTATTTTTTCACAAAATTTACTCAAATAAAATGGGAATTCCAAAGTTCATACTTCATTCACATAAAGTAAAAATAAAAATGCACATGAAACTTCATTCACACATAATTAGAAAAAGCACACATGAACTTAATTTTCAAACATGCCACACAAAATGAAGAAAATTTAATTTTTAAACACAATTTACTTAAATAAAAAAGGAATACCAAAATTCATAATTAATTCACACAAAGTTGAAACAAACACACATGAAACTTCATTCACACAAAGAAAAAACACACATGAACTTGAAAATTATGGTCAAATATATAAAAGTACAAGCATAAATGAAATAAACACACTCACCACATAAAGTGTATACCAAATTTTTTTAATTTACTCATACAATATGAGGACATACACAAATGAATGAAAAACTTATGTTCAAACATATCAAAGTACAAGCATGCATGAAATTTAAAAACATTACTTCAAATATATAGAAGTAAAAACAAACATAAACTGAATACCAAGGCTATAAGACATACCAATAAAATTACAAACTCTTCACATAAAATTTATCGACAAACACGTACACACAAGTGTGTGCTAAAATTAAATTTTGTGCATGCCCATGTACATGTGTTGACATACAATCACATTCACACATATGTGAGCAAAAATATACAGACACAATTAATGCCAAATTTAGTTCAAACATGCACAAACAAGAAGTTAATGATAAAATCAACTTTCAAGCACTCACCAGAAAAAAGTGATTTCTAAATTAAATTTCACAATCACATGCATATTACACTACAAAGTACGCACACAAAGTTATTACAAACATCCATCAAGTAAAATATTAAATTTGAAAATGCCAAGAAACAAATGTGCACTTAAGGTGAATATCATGGAGTTTGTAAAAACACACTACATAAATGTCAAACACATAATTCAAGAAAAATGAGTGACAAACTTAAAATACAGTCCACAAATATAGTGAATGCTAGAATTAGCTCAAACTTAAACCACATAAAGTGAAGTAATGCAAACATGTAGGAAGTCTAATTCATTCATACAATGTGAGGACATACACAAATGAAGAAAAACCTTATGTTCAAATATATCAAAGTACACTCACATGCATGAAATAAAAACATTAATTCAAATATATCAAAGTGAAGACACACATTAAGTGAATACCAAGACTAAAAGATATGGTAAAATTACAAACACTCTTCATATAAAATTTAATGACAAACACAAACAATGAATGCCAAATTACAAACACTATTCATATAGAATTTAACAACAAACACATACACACAAGTGTGTGCTAAATTTAACTTTCACACATGCACATGTACATGTGTGCACACATAGTCACATTCACATATATGTGAGCACACATATACGCACACAATGAATGCCAAATTTAGTTCAAACATGCACAACACAAGAAGTTAATGACAAAATCAACTTTCAAGCACTCACCACAAAAAGTGATTTCCAAATTAAATTTCATAATCACATGTATATTACACTGCAAAGTAGACACACAAAGTTATTGCAAACATCCATCAAGTAAAATATAAAATTTGAACATGCCAAAACATAAATGTGCACTTAAAGTGAATATCATGGAGATTGTACAAATAGACTACATACAGTGAATACCAAAGTTAAATTTCAAACACATAATTCAAGAAAAATGAGTGACAAATTTAAAATGCATTCCACAAATATAGTGAATGCTAGAATTAGCTTAAACTTAAACCACATAAAGTGAAGTAATACAAACATTAGGAAGAAAACATATAAGTTTTAGCATCCCAAATTACAAACACATGTGGTGAATGATAAAATTTAATTGCAAACTCACAATAAATGCCAAAATTAAAATTCACTTCATATGCTTAAAGTGAATACATGCCAAAATTTAAACATGCTTGAGATAAAGTTAGTTCAACCTAACAAGAAGTAATTCTTAATTCAATCTGTACTAGTGTACTTCTTTCCGCTGGGGCATCCGAAAAAATCAATTTTTTTAAAATTTTGTTTGCGGCAAATTTATTCTTTGAACCAACGTAGCAAGTACATTGCTTCAAAGTGGGGAAAAATGTAGACATGCAAAATTAGCATCATGCACTTAATTAATTCATATTCATTCAATCATTAAATAAGTTCACATTCATCCATTCATCAAGTAAATTAAACTCATTAAATTCAATCTCCTAAGGTCATTAATTTAAAATTAAATAAATTAACTTTATCATCATCCTTTTAATTAAATATATCAAACCTTTATTTAATTAAATCTACAATCATCTTCCATCCCTTTTGATTTAAATAAATCAAAATATTTAAGTCAAATGGGTCAAAATCCCTTAATCATCACCTAAGCTAATCTAATCCTGATTAAGCTAATCTAACCACCCATCCTCTAGTTTTTCCCACTTGCACCAATAAATCATTTTAATTCATTATTTTCTTTCAACTTGGCATAAAAATGGAATATTCCCTCAAGTTTGAATATGAAGACAAGTTGACTTGTCCCTTCCAACATTGCAATAACTTCTCTCTTTCATATCTCCCTCTCAACATTTAATTCACAAATTCAAATTTGAATCTCCCCCTCTTTGGCACATTGGCCAAAACTTGCACATTCCTCAACCTATCATAATGTGACAAGTGGTTTTATCTCATTGGTCCAATTTTTATCCCACATTGCTCTCTTATGAGCATTCTTTCAACTTGAAAATCTATAAGTAGAGGGTTGATTCTTCATCAAATGATCTACAATCTTATGCAAAGTTACTCTCTTCAATTGAGAGCTGATTTTATCCATCTTCAAGGCATTGCATCCTCATCATTGACATAATCAAGGGTTGGGAAAGGATCACTTCTCACAAGTGACACCAATCCACTATGGAATAGATTATTCACTATGCTCCTTAGGATTTCAACCAGTTTGTTTTGTTATGTTTGTAGAGCATAAGTGATTATTTCATAAAGAATACCTTTTTGTTTGATTTATTTTAACTAACTTCATGATGATATACATGGAATAGAGATAAAAGTTGCAGATTGTTGGCATTACATTTGGCGCCCACCGTTGTTGTTTGAATAAGTAAAAAGAGATCATCTTTGTTCGTTGCTATAGTATAGTTGGTATTGTTGTTAAAAGTTTATATTTAATGGTTTCTTTTGAAATGACTTTGCATTAAATCGTTTCATATTCTTGACTTTGATAGAAATAGGCTGACAATTATGCACAACGTGTCTTTGTGTCTGTTTGAATATTGATTGATACTGGTACAATGGCGTGGCTGCATATTGTTTGGCGTGTCCTTTGAGAACACTCTTGTATTTCTTTTTACTTTATTTTTGCTGTCTCAAAGCGTATTTTGTCTTGTGGCTTAACTTTTGTCTAACATGGAGCCTTCTTGCTTTATCGAAATGTTTTGACCCTCTTCCTAGCTTTCAAGGACATTTATGAAAATTAGACCCAAATTACTCTTGAACGAGGTGTTCCAGCTATGATAGCTACATTTGCAGAGCGGGGCCTTCTTCATCCAAGTCAAACATTTATCAATAGGACTCATGATTGAATCACATTTCATGAGGTTGTCACGCAGTTTTAGATATAGAGCATCAGGTGAGGCCATGAGATCCCGTATTTGAGGCATTATGTCAAACAGTTCACATGCCCTTTCTATGCTTACAGTTTGGCACAGAGAGAGATTGGTGGTCAAGGTTGGGGAATTTGGCTTTACATCTACCAATTGCATTAGCTAGTTGAAGGTTTCTAAAGGCCTTTGCAGCTCAAGATATGAAGTCTGGTTCTTTAATATTCTAACATTATTGTTAAGTGCAGGTTTACATTTATTGTTGACTATAATGACATTAGAAAATGGTCTAAAACAATCGCTCTTTTTAAGCTATGTTTTGAGTCCCATGTTTCTAAAATGTTATGACTTTCTTAAGACATTTTCGGCTGGTAAAGCCTATGCCATAATTCCAACAGCGATACACTGATGTGATGGGCCCTTTGAAATCTTTGTACATTATTTACTTTGCTCATTACATAACATGTTATGCTTGCTACATTTCATCTTGTAGGAGCAATGTCTAAGGCAACAATTGGGGCGCGTGGAGCTAAGTCCATTCTGGTGGGCAACATCCTTGTCATTTCCATCTCAAAGCCCAGTTTGGCAGGCTTTTTTACCTGCACAGAGCATTCTTCAGAAATGATTTTGTGTTAAAGTCGTTGTCACACATTCCTATATCCTTATATTAATATTGGCCTGCATAGGAAGAATCACATCAACGAGGGTGAAATACATTAACTGAAGGAGAGGGGGTGATAGAAGAGGCTCAATTTGGATACAATTTAGTACATTTGTTTATGTGCATCTGTCTCGACCTTGTGAGAG
Source organism: Sequoia sempervirens (assembly GCA_007258455.2). Taxonomy (NCBI): domain Eukaryota; kingdom Viridiplantae; phylum Streptophyta; class Pinopsida; order Cupressales; family Cupressaceae; genus Sequoia; species Sequoia sempervirens. The sequence continues at coordinate 4,396,794 of VDFB02274714.1, forward strand.
TAGTCATACAGTTTATTTTGGGGTCGGTGATTCACCAGCTCTCTCAGTCAAACAAGTAGCAGCTGAGCGTTGTCTTTTTTATGGCGGTGGTGACCGACTGATGACAACAAGAGTAGTCATGTTACCTTTATTCCCCTGCATTAAATCATTTCCTTATCAACCTAACGACTATTCATTCCCCTACCAGCTCGTAAGTGATGATCAACCATATTTCCAATACCTGCGTTCTATCCCATACTGCCAATACTAGAGAATGTATTGATGTTGGTCAAATTAGGCAGTACTTCCATCGATGCTGAGATGTTATTTATGCTTGTCATAACCATACTCATTTTTACTAGTCTCTCATTGTCAGATATTAGCACACCACACGACACTGAAGAAATTTTAGTTGAGCTACTTTTAAATACTCATGTTTCTTTTCTAACACCTCTTTGTTGTTTCATTTTTTGCATAGGTAGAAACTACTGGCAAAGGTTTGGAAATTCGGCATTCACATTTATTTTGAAAGCCATCAAGTGAATTTTAGACACATCCTTCCATCAACTATTTGCATTAGCTTCAATTTTTTTAAAACAATTTATTCGCTGGCTCTAAAAGTCTCTGCCCTAAATGCGTCTCTGGCTCTAAAAAGTCTTTGTCATAAATGTGTCTTCAATGAGGATCCCACACTTGATCACCTCCACCTTCGAGCCCAGACACATGACTCACGTCATACAAACTATAAAGGCTGACCTACTTAGAAGCTTGTTAGTATGAAATTGACTGATTTGCTTGGAAATAGATGCTGCATTTATGTTATTAATGCTGAAAGGATTTGAAATTTTCTTTTGAAGACAATAGCATTGAATACCATATGGTTGGTGAGCTCAAAGTACGTAAGCTGATTTGTTTAAAATTTAAGCATTTTTTTTGCATAATCTTAATATGCTGCAGCAACTAATATCTCAAGTTGCCTTACTTTAATTAATGCTGTCAACTTTCATGATTGAATTTGATTGCAGGTTTTATCAAAGTTTGATGATTTAGGTCTTTAAAGGAGCTTTTTATGCGAAATCTAGTTTGGACTAATGTTTCCTTTAAAATATAAGAAAAGCAGGATTCAAAAATCATTAGTCTTTTCATTTAAAATCATTTTATAATGCTTAAAACAAATTTAATAACGTGGTCTTCACATGAGTTGTTTTTTTCTTTTTCTTATAGGGATTTCGTTCGCTCAAGGGTTTTTGCATCAAGAAAGGAACGGTTGTTTTTTTTCAAGCATTGAAATCAAGCGAAAACAAATAATCAAACACACAAACAATTAGTGACTTTGATTAAATGAACATGAATGCTTCAATATAAACAAATGGTAAATGGATAAAATGAGTAAACATAAGTTCAATGTCACATTTCACACAAAAATTAAGGGGATGCCTAAGTTCAAACCTATCCTTCACACAAGTAAAGAGGATATCAATACACAAACAATTAAGTAGCTCACACTAAGTGAGTGTCAAAGATCAACCTCACACAAATTCATAAATGGTAAATAGATCATATTAGTGAATTTGAAAGTTCAAACTCACATTTCACACAAGATCAAGGGATGCCAATATTAACAAAAAATATAAATGATAATTGGATCAAACACTTCACATAAGAAAAGTGTTTTCCAACACAAACATTAATTGCATCAAATATAAGTGAATGTGAAAGATCAATATTTCCCAAAAATATAAATGATAACTAGATCAAATTAGTGAACTTGAAAGTTCAAACTCACATTTCACACAAAAATTAAGGGGATGTCAATATCAAAACCAACACTTCACATAAGATTAGTTCATTCCAAAACACACTATCATTAATTAGATCAAATCTACGTGAATTTCAAAGTTATTAGTTCACTCTATTTTAGATACACCTACAGTCCAAAAGAATTAAAAGGATGCCAATGTTCAAATCTAAACTTCATATAAATAATAATTGGATATCAACATAGTAAAAAAGTGAACTCCAAATTTCAAACAATTAGTGCTCACAAATTATATGACTAAATTTCAAACACACTTCAAACAAATAAGTAGTGGCTATCAAACATAGTAAAGGAACATTCATAGCCACTTCAAACAAAGCATTAGTGAATTCCAAACCTTCAACATCCACACACACGCAAAATAAATATCAAAGTTCAAGCACACACTTCATACAAACAATATAAGCAAACAAAGTGATCTCAACATTAAGCATACAAAGTGAATAGTATATAATTGAATGCTCAATCTTCACACAAATAATAAGTATATCTAAGTTCCATACTCCACATAAATAATAAGTACATAAAATTACAAGGAATACCAAAATCCAAATGCCAACTCCATAAATAATAATTAGATTTTAAAGTAAAAATACAATGAATAAATATGTTTAAATTGTTAGTTGCCTATCAACATAACACTAATTATTATAATAAATATACTCCAAAACAAAACACAATAAACAAACATGCTTAGTTGAATGTTGAATCTTCACACAAACAATTAGTATATCTAAGTTCCATACTCCACACAAATAATAAGTACATAAAATTACAAGGAATGCCAAAATCCAAATGCCAACTCCATAAATAATAATAAGATTTCAAAGTAAAAATACAATGAATAAATATGTTTAAATTGCCAGTTGCCTATCAACATAACACTAATTATTATAATAAATATACTCCAACATAAAACACAATAAACAAACATGTATAAATTATAACTTGTTAATACATAACAACAATTATTACTAGATAGCATTGCATAATTAAAGAATATTGTGATTCTTGATAATTGAAGCACACCATTTAAAATGTTGAGTCATTAAACACAATAAAATAAAATAAAAAGATTAATTTTATGCACATAGAAAAAATATAAAAACTAATAAAGAAAAAACACAATGTAAGTCTTACTTGGAATAACCAATTGGCCATTCCTATCAACCTTTTAAAAACACTCAAGCCTAATAAAATGACCATGTCCAATAGCCATTCCTTCCAGCCTTGGGAAGGGGGCACATTCAACCCCTTCGAAATAAAAAATATTTATATTAAACAACAAATTAGTTTACATAGCTTACATATCCAATTTCACCAACCTATTTCTACACACCTATTTTTATTACATTTATTACCAACAAGTGATTCAAAAAAACATACATTTTCTTATGTTTTCCATGAATTTTCTAAAAAAATTATACACATTTCTAGATATTATGGAATACTCATTCAACCTTCCAAATATTTTAAGACACTGACAACATGTTAAAAACATTTCTAGATTTTTTCACCATGTCAAACAATCCACATCAACCATGGTTCAAATTTATATTAGTTACCTACCAATAAAAAATACAACAATTCAACTTGAAGTTATTTAACTAAAACTATGATATACAACTATTTAGTAAATAAATTTAATAAAAATACAATAATATACTTGTCTAATACTGCAGAGTCTTGGAAAGCAACAAAACTATTATAAAAACAAATTAAAAAAAGCAGTACCATATATCTACTTAATTATTTGTATAGACAGAATCAAAATATCTTCAAAATATAACAATGATAGTGTAGATATATTTCTTCCTTGATGGAAAAAATAGGTTAGATGATTTAAGTACCTGTGAGGGTTTTGCATTTTTTTTAATGGTTGGAAAACTGGTAAGGTAATTTTTTGAAATTGTGGGAAACCAGGACATGTGAAGAAGGATTGTAAGAACAAGAAAGAGAGTTTTGATTCTTTTACAGAGGAATCCTCAGATGACAGTAATGATGCATGGTTATTTCATCTAATATTGTATGTGATAACTCTTTGCTTCATGTTTGAAAGTGATCTTCATGGAGAGGATGGTAGTCATGATGCCATGCATGACTCGGTACCATGGTTCAATGGGAGTTGTTGGCAGTGACATGGATGCATCATTGGCAAGGTTATCTTCATGTGATTAGGGATATGTTTTTTCTTGGTTTAGAGTGGTTGCTATTATGTCATGGTTTACCCTTGATTCTAGATTAGAGTTTGACATGGAACTTGTTCTCTTGAGACTAGGATGTATATATATGTTATGATGCATGTGATCTCCTTGGAGGAGATGGTTAGATCATGGATGTCATGTTTATGTTCAAGATTGGATCTTTGACATTGATCGTAGTAGTTTTCATTGTATTGGGTACATTAATCATTTGCTTGATTACTTCATGATAGTGTTGTGTTGCATTTGGAGTTTGGCATGGGCTGGTTGGATGCAGGTTCTCATGGATACTTGGAGAAATAGGTGAGGCTTGGGTTCTCTTATGGTTAGAGACATGTGTTGGAATGGTTACTTGTAAGAAAAACTTTTTCAACAGAAAAGACCGAGGAGCCTACAACTTGGTTGAATGTGAGTTCAACACACTCGACGGTTTTACATGCCTCCAAAGAGGTAGTTTTGGTTTTGAGTTTTAATCATTTGCTTGGAGCTTCATGATTATGCAGGTTACTTTTGAAGTTGGCATGGATTGATTAGTTGGTGTAGGAAGGCCATTGGCCTTGAGTCCTGTACTTGATTATAATAATGATTCCTTGTTTAGAATAATTGCAATGTATAATGTCAAGTGAGAGAATGTTGGAAATAGGATGCCATTTAATTGCATTCTAATCATATTTCATGTATCTCCTAACTCCTTGGAATGTGTTTCATAACACTAGGATTAGGAAGGATTAATTTGGAATGAAATAAACATTTAATTTGACATTTGTAGTTAATCCTAAATAATAGGAACATGTGTGGACACCCTAGGAGAGCTCCTACAAAATAGGAGCACATGGGTGCACACATGGGAGGTGGGACACACGTTAGTTCAATTAGTTGGTTGGTGAATTGAGTACACTTCAAAAATGCATCTAAGGTTCCTATAAAATAGGGATTTTGATTTATGCATGTTGAGTTCCTAGAAAATAGGGATTGATGTTTACGAAGTACAGTTCAGTTTCAGTTATCTTTAGTTGCATGTTAGTTAATCTTAGTTGACTTGTATTGCATGGAAAAATAACAGGTCCATAGATATATTCAGTTAATAGATGGAGGATCATTCATACATGTATTTTGCATGAAAGGTGAAGAGAGATGTTTCAGTTAACAAAGATTGATGTGGACCCACTATGGGTGCCCAAGTTGGCATCTTTGAGTTACAACTATTGCATGGAAAATATATTTATAATGCTCAGTTAAGTGGGACCCAGTTTGGGCGCCTACTTTGAGGATGAGCTTGCATAAGATATTTTTGACAAATACAAGGTTAACACTTCAGTTTGGGATGCCCAAATGGATGTAACACTTTTTTTGGCATTGTTCTTCATGGTAGAACTCTACTTGCAAGATATAGGAATAAGTTTTGTGAGATAAGCATTGAGCTTTATAATTGTAACTCTTTTGGAGTTTACAAGGTTGATTATTACCTATTTATCTCAAGCAAGTTGAAGAGAGTTTGTATCAGATTTTATTGGAGGTTGTGAAGAAGATTTGTTGAAGGAAAAAGAAGCATCTCAAGCAAGGTTTGGAATTATTATAATCTTATTCTGAGATTGAATAACACATTGATTCTTGGTGGAGTTTTTTTCCCAAAAGGGTTTCTCCACGGTATTTTTTTTGTAACTTCTTTCTTCTGGTCTTATTCTTCTACAACTTCTGTCTACTTTCTACAAATGGTAAAAAGAATCTAAATAGATAATCATCTACAAATAATTGAACAAATAATACTTAAATAAATCTAAAGTCAAATAGGGTTTACAAGTTTTAAAGCTACATAATTTACCTTCATTTTCAACACCCCTATCAAGTAACCAACCTTCTTTCATTTCATTTAAACATAACAATGATCCTATGTACACATCATGGTGACCTCCCTACACATGTCCTATCCATTCTTTTAGAATCTCAATTGATCATCCTACTTCCTCATGCAAATAAGAAAGGTCCTAGGCATTTCCATTCAACACCTCTCTCTTGTGTATACCATTAAGTGCTAGTTCATTTTTTTAATCAATGGAGAGCACTAAAGCATAAATCCAACGCCTAAGGGTGCTGCCACAATAGTGGTTTACACTTTCTAGGAGATCCTAATTTTTGTTGAAATCGCATATTTTTAGAAAATATAACAATTTAAGCCTTGAAAAGTTCCATTTAAAGGATTCCAATTGAATAGGGTTTGATAAAACCACCTTAGACCAAGCCCCCTTGGATAGAACCCCACTAGTTTTAAACCATACCTATAATGGAGTCTCCTTTACACCTATCAAAATGTTGATAAATCACCACTTTTGATTTACCATTTGGGGGATCAAATGAATTCATTTAAAAAAAAAAAAAATTAAGTATGTAGTCCTTATTATAAGCTTCTGAAAAAGTATAATTTTAATTAAATTAAATTTGATTATTATATTTATTTTTTATTTCTTTTTGAATGTAGGTTTTTCACCAAAAATCAAGCTTTTTGTTCTGCACATGTGGAAAAATAGAAGATTATCAAAAAAAAATTTGAAAAATATGAGTGCACTAGATATTGAAGTCCTTGATCCAAAAAAGAAAAAAAATTAATTTTGATACATATGAAAAAAGTTACTCGTTATACAGTTGCACTATGTTTAAATTGTGATTAGTTTGACTTTGAAACTTGATTAAAGAAAAACTATTTAATAAAAAACTATGTAACCAATTGGAAGCATTAGATATCAAAGTTACAAATATAAATTCAAAAGAATTAGAATTTTATCCTTCATGGAAAAAAAATCATACGTTATACGGTGTGCATCACTTTTTAAAAATGTTATTTTCTAAAAAAAATCAGTTTTTGTGGGAGATGGAAAAAGAAGTGCAATTTGATTCCAAAAATTTTGAAAAAAATATTTTTAGAATGTATAGAAAAAATGTGTCAAGACTCTAGTTTGCATCATCTTCAAATTCCTCACAATTTAGCCGCTATAGGTGCCCGAATGTGAAGATTTAGTTAAAAATAATAATTTTAGTGTCCAGTTTGGCCAAAAATTGTAAACCACTATTGTGGGATCACCCCTAATTGATATAGGTGCCAACACTATCTTCTAATAATGTACTCCTCCCTTGTTTGTATGATGATGACATTAATTTGGCAGATGAACCCAAAAAAAATGTGGCACATCTTTTGTCAATAATACAAATGTTATTGCCTACTTGTTACATAGACTTTGTGTTAGTATACACATATTATTAATACTTTACGTGATTTATAACCATCAATGTATGTTTTTAATATATATTTGTATATTTTGAGGGCATAAAATTAAGAATTATCGCTATCTTGTGAATCCCACATTTTAGAAATTCAATTTCTTCTTTATAATACTTTGGATACTAGTGCATGACATTGAGACCATCTCTCTCTTTTTCACTCATGGTTTCATGTTTCTTTGGATGCCAATATGGGACAATAAGATTACCTATACCTTAATATTTCTATGCTCTAAATCATATTTGTCCATTATCATCCATGTGCTTTTATCTTTATGTTATGAACTTTTATTTTGGCATATCTTTGTTTACTTGTTACTTGTTATGTGACACATATTTTCTCTTTTACTTGTTGCCATTTAGTAGTAGCACAATTTCAAGTCCATACTTTGGCTTTAGTAATAGCACTACGAACTATCTTATGTTAGCAAGAGCACAACCAACCATATCAAAACTTTTAAGAAAATTCTATTTTGTTAAAGAACAAAACATTTGGAGACCATGTAGTAAGTTGCTTTAGGGAAACCATAAAGTAGAGAGGGAAAAAGGCATTTGATCTACTCTTTAAGAGGATAAAATTTAGGATGTATGAAAAGTTTATCTATTGATAACTTCAATTTTACATAGATTAGATGTAAAAATATGCTACATAGAAGGTGTTGAGAATTGTGTCTCAACCTTGCAAACTTTTTACAGAAAATTCTAGAATTTGTTTGTGGTAATTCTCCACATGTTTATGTGTTGGAAAAAGGTGTATGAGTTGTTAAAAAATGTGCCTTGTCCCTAGTAGAATATAGGAGGGCTATTTTTAGAGTATAAATAATTCATTGTATAACTTTTATGGGGGTCTAAACTAGAGGACAAAATTATGGACGAAAATGCTATTTTAACTTGGTTGTTTTTCCATCTTGGAGTTACAAATGACAAGTGGGTAACATGTGGCATGGTTGTTTTGCCCATGGTTTTGGCCCATGGTTTTGTAAAACCACAAATGGTTTCCAGGTTGTAAATCACTATAAAAGGGGGGCTTGGGGAGGTGTTTGAATCATCGACTTCAGTTTGCAAGACTGGGTGCTAGAAGGAGTCTCTCTGAGTCCGAGTTCGAGTTGTGGTGATGCAATCCTGTAAGAACTTGCATTGCAAGTGTATTGTAATCTTCTTGATTTGATAATACATTGTGCAGGTTTTGGAGGGTGGGGTTTTTCTCCCAGAAGGGTTTCCCCATGGTAATTACTGTGTTATGTGTTTATTGTGATATTTCATTTATCCATGTTTATTTGTCCATTGAAATCTCTATAATAGTTAGTTGAATTTGCATAATTGTCCTCTCAAGATTAGCGTAGGAAGCGATTCCATGCACCTTTGCTTCCTTACAGAAGGGTTATCATGCCCAAAGATTTTAATACAATTTAGGATCATAAAAATGAGAAAGATATACCTCTAATAGGGAAAGAAAAACCCTGAATGACAGTGATTAGTTCTCTACAATGAGATATTTATGCATTTACTTCCATTTCAATGAGTTCAACATTTTCAAAGCTCCCATTTTCTTCCCAAATCTCAAGCAAGGCTTCCTTTATATTGTGAATGCTTTCAAGTACAAAGTTTGCTTCCTTTATAAACAACAAACGTCACAAGATTGTCCTTGCCTTGTCATAATCTCCAAATCTTGAAAAATAAAAAATTCAAACAACTTATTATTGTAGAAAAAAGGTAGAGCTTGTTAAATCTCTATAAGAGAATGGAAACCTATTTCTCACAAGATAATTTCACAAATGTTCTAAGAGACAATTTCACAATAATGTAGCCAACCATTGGACCAATTTGTTTTTTGCAATTTAACGGACTGTTCAAAGGAGAGAGGAGAGATGGGAGAGAAGGAGATGAATTTGTCTCATTGAACACCCTTCTCATCCAGCCTTGGCCTTGCGAATGTCCCACACAGGGCGTTCCATACTGAGAAAGCAAATCCATTTAAAGAACAGAACACATTCGAAGCAAATCCAAAGATTTTTAATTGGGATATCAAACAAAAAAACATCTACAGGGTTTGTGAAAATCAAATCTTAGTGCACAGTCGAAAACATTGAATTGCAGCCTACAATTATCAATCTACCCAAATCTTTTTCCATTCTAAAGCTTTATCTGAGTAAACATAACTAGAGGGATTTTGAAAATTTGTCATAATTCTTGAATTTTATAGGCATGAACATGGATGGTTTTGTGGCACGAGACATAATGTTCGAAAGCAACGCGGGGCCTCGGATGAGCCTAGATGTTGTCTTACGGGTGGATAGTGACCTGTCTATATTCCACAGGTGCACTGTTGTGGGGCCTCAAGACACCCTTTACGCTCACACCCTTTTCACGTGCTTACTGTTGCCATGATCATGAGTTGCAAGATGCGGTGTAAGGGGAAACTAGTCATTGTTTGCGGCTTCTTTGAGCAAGCTATAGAGCAACATATCGTCTGAGTCATTTTCATCGAGGGGGAGTTTATCCCAAACACCGCTACCCAAAACAGGGCTCACAATAGTCTCGATGTCCATTATTCCGTCACACCAATTTACCTGCAACATCAATCAAATATAACAGAAAATCCAAAAAAAGCAACAGAAAACCCACCACCTGAAGTGACAGCCATTTGAGAAGCCACATCGCCACTTCAAACACCAATCTCCCAAGCATTTCTCTTGACAACGGATGAACCTGAAAAATCGAAAACCAAAACAATTATCGCCTGTTCATAAGATCATCAAACATAAAATCACCGCCATCCACCAAATTATATAACCCATTTTATACTTACAAAACTGTGAATGACGATGGAGGAATTGGCATCCTGATTTGACAGATAAAGAGATAGTTTCATGCCGAAATTCCTACACCCAACAACTAACACATTCTGTCCTTCAAATTCCTCCCTGGTTTTACACTCGTTGCCAGAAGCCTCTGCATTCTCCCAGCCATTGAACCTGCAAAAATGTCGGATGGATTGTTTTTATAACTCTCGCTCACTTAATCCTCCTGCTCAATTTTTAAACTTCAAATTACCGCTTGTTTTTAAATTTTGCCATCATTAAAACATCTGTAACCACTCATCAACTTTGGGGTTTAATTTATCGTTTGTCATCCTCCGTCCGTCTGTTGCTGTCTATCTCCGTCAATATTCATTTGACAGTCTTTCCATTGATGCGTTTTGTCCCGAGACTGGAATGGAGGATGGGAGATGCTATGTTATCATGCATAGAAATAGGCACGTTTTGTCAAGAGAGTAGCTTCTCCCATTGCTTATTGAGTACTTGATTTTTTTTAAATCTATTGTTGTTTGTTTAGTTGACGAGTTCAACTCTCACACCTCTTAGTATATAGAAAAACTGGATGTCAAAATTGTTAGTACTCTCTCATCATTAATATCTCTAACACGTATGAGAATGAAATATTCATTTTTACATGTTTGCCAATAACAGTACAATTATATCTTAAAAATAAAATTATTACATGCTTTTCAAATAAAATAAGACTCAAATAACAAAATTAATTTCAGCATTAAAGGGATTAAAATATCTTATGTTGGAAACTAAACAATTCAGGGTTATATCTTAGTTTGTTTATATCTATGATTATGAAATATAAATTTATATTTGTTTGCCAATAGCAGTACAGTTATCAGTGTCACATGGGCATTGGTGGTCGATGTAGCAACAACAACGAGGTATGGGCTTGCTGTGTGTGGAGAGGCTTGTGTGCATTTCCTGCCAGTATGGCATCCCTGCTTCCCAAAGGAGGCGATTTAAGTTTCTTTTGGGGATGAAGAAAAATATGATGGAATAGGATTCAACTTAGGTGGAGAAAAGCAAAAAAAAAAAAGAGAAACCTTGAGATGCGAAGGGGCGGAACGGATAATAGCATCTCTAATTACTCTGTTGGGCTTCGTATTGCCTGCTAGTTCCTCCAAACTGTGTTTGATGCACACGCGCTTTCGCCACACTACAAATTGCGCCTGCTTCTCCCCTTCCGTCCAATTTCTATAACCGAACCTGAAAATAAAATAAACACCTCTACAGGAGAAAACCCCCAATCCCCTTAACAAAGCGAAACGGTAATTGGCAGATCAGAAGGTTCTGAACAATCCGAATTCAAGAGCTTTGTGGCAGAGGAACCGGAATTCTACATAATTGGTGACCTTCCTGTGTGGGAGAGAGGGAGGCCAGGTGACGGCCTCAAAAACATGCAGCTAGCTTTTATGTCTTTACCTTTTAAGGTTTTATGTTTTCACCAGTGGTAAATGGGGTTTACCCTGTAGGAAATGTGAAACTCGAGTAAATTTTTGAAAGAAAGCGTGTTCTTACTTTAGGGTTTCTTAGGATCTTTTCCCACCGTGCTCTAACGGCACTCAAACTACAGCCGTGGGATTTGAGAAAATCAACGCTATAGATGGAATGACCGTTGAGTTACTTTTAGAAAAAAGCACGTTTCACCTCTTATATGGGTAGTATAGTTGAGTAGCAGGGGCAGATTGTTCTTTGTTGTATTTTTTAATTTTCTCTGTCACGTTTTCGTTTTTGGCATGGCCATGCCTCCTTTCTTCGCGTTTGAGTTTTTGATGTGTTTTTTCTCTCTGTCAGTGCTTTATTTCTATTCTCTTTGAACAATCTTTCTGACTCTTGATAACAAAAGGGTATTTCTGAGTATTTGGATGCGGAGGGTGAAGAGATTATGCTCTGCGAGGATGAAGTTCGGCGAGGCTTTGGATGATCGTTTTCTTCAGAAATACCGCCATGCCGGTGAAGCTCCTGATCACGGTATTCTGTCTTGTAACGCATATCTTTTTTAAATGGGGTTCTCAGATTTTGTTTGCCCCTTTTGTTGCTTTTTAGAAAATCTGCTATGAATTTCTATATTCTTTTCTGGTTTTCGTTTAATCGTTTTCTTCAGAAATGCCGCCATGCCGGTGAAGCTCCTGATCACGGTATTCTGTCTTGTAACGCATATCTTTTTTAAATGGGGTTCTCAGATTTTGTTTGCCCCTTTTGTTGCTTTTTAGAAAATCTGCTATGAATTTCTATATTCTTTTCTGGTTTTCGTTTAATCGTTTTCTTCAGAAATGCCGCCATGCCGGTGAAGCTCCTGATCACGGTATTCTGTCTTGTAACGCATATCTTTTTTAAATGGGGTTCTCAGATTTTGTTTGCCCCTTTTGTTGCTTTTTAGAAAATCTGCTATGAATTTCTATATTCTTTTCTGGTTTTCGTTTAAAGAGAGATTGTTATTATAAAATTCTGGATGTCAAGAAGTGCTAGAGTTTTTCGTTTCGCAGTTTGGTGGTTATTTTCAAAATGATTAGTTGAATTATATTTGAATTCTTTAATTACCACATAAAATGTGACCGCTAGATTTGAACCTAGGTTGTTTGAAACTAGTAGACCCAAGGCAGGGTCGGGATATACCCATCAATATACACGTCGTCTTGTGGACAGTCTACTCTATAGCAGAGGTCTCTAAGTTCGAATCCAAAGGGAACAGGGATGGTTGGATGTGCACTGGATTGGATATTGGACTCAGAGCACAATCACCAGATAAACCATAAACCACAGGAATGTATGTGCGAAAACATGGTGATCGACACCTTCAGTTTTTTGAAAGACAATTGCATGCGCCTGCTTCTTATATATGGAAAGGCTACCTTTAAGCAGTATATGATTTAACCTTCCTGTTAGTCAGGAGCCCTGGTTTTAAATGGTATATTATAGGGAAGATTAATATAATAGTGCTTTTTCTAGATTATACTGTGTGATAATACAGAAAAAACACTATTATAATTATGGACTGTAGAAATCTAAAGATTAATATAAATATTTTTTTCATTTTCTGTCTTATTTTCCCTGTAACATGCCTTTTAATATCTGAGTGATTTACTTTGTTACATTGAAATTGAGCATATTTTGAGTAACTTATTATCATTGTCTAGGTTTTAATGATGTATACTAATTCTATAACCATTTCGCCTTGGAACTATATAAAGCTTTATCTGTCACTACCTTATAGAATTTCCCTTGTAAATTCTCCTGTAATAGGAGCAGCCATAGCTATCGACAGAATTTAGCTTATTCACTGGTCTTTCAAATTGTATATATCATGATTCATGTCTGGAATACTATATCCTAAGTTTAAGATTATGGCAATATAGTCCTCCATCGGTGCATGTTTTAATTTAAAGTAGGTTTCAAACCCGATCCTTGTACAAATATATGATATAAGCTTGAAGGTGTGCTAGGCATGATTATGTGTTTAGGATATCTACATTTATTAATCAAAATCATGAGTCTTCTTTCACCAATACAGAGACATTAACTTTCGACCTAGCCATTTGGAGCCAAGTTCTAAGCAAGGTATTCCAGATTAGTTCGAAGGGAGTTATGCAAGCAAAGAAATGGTTTAAAAAAACTGCAGCCACCAGCCATTAATACCAGGAGAAATATTGTAATTGTCCAGCCAATTTTGTAACTGCTGTCAGAATATGTCAACCTCTGTTATTAGCTGGTAGGCTATATATAGAGTGAATGTTCAGCCGATACCTGATATCTGTCTCACACCGATATAAACTTCTTTTTCTTTTTTTTACCAATATACAATTTTTTATTTATTTTGCCAGTAAACAGCTCCCGTCCACAGCTCTGTTTTTGCTGGTAACTATTGGCTAATTACAATGAACACCATACAAATCAAGTTTTTCGTAAATATCTGTCGATATTGGCAACTACAGCGCAGCACCATAAATCGCCATCATTATAATCTATCATGGTTTTACTAAAATCACCGCATTTGGTGCATTTGACCAGACGTGCTTAAATGCGTAGAAGAGACGCACTTGCTCAAATGTATTTTACATCATAAGTCAAAAATTGTAAGCAGTTCTACCAATTTATATTTGGCATTTGATTATTTATTCTTCTTTCAGAATAAAATGTTAAAGTTGGGCTTTTTTAAAACTAATTCCTTCCGCTGAGGTTAAACTTGAATGGGAGGGGAGTTAAGCCGTCTTTGCACGTACTCGTTTCAATAAACAAATGCAAAATATCTGCATAACTGCACTGCAAAACCGTTAAAACGCCCCAGCTGCTCATTTAAACTTATTTTTGCCATTCTTATCTATCTTGCTTTTAACTGAAAAATTTGCCCATCTTTGACCAAGTTACTTCAGTTACAGTTGTTGCTACACTGTTGCTACTCTCTTCGAGTGAACGGTCTTTTTTTACGCCTCAATGTTGTGCGATTTTTAGTTGTTTCACTGTGGATATAAAGTATCTTTTGTATAGTTCTGTTCTCATTATTATCTTTGTTCTCGTAATCTATGCTTCCAGGTTAAATTAATTAATTCATTTGTTTCGATGGGTAGTAGTACATACTTTGGATCAGAATTGAGTTTTTATATTTGCAGTGTTAAAAATTGGAGAGGCCTCCCTTGGGAAATAGGGCAATTCCTTTCATTGGATTTTAAAACAACTAAAATTTAATAACTATTAAATTTATTCCATTTTGTGTGCTTGTCTACCCATTGATAGATTTTTTTGCTCAAAGATGTGATTTTATGATCCGAAATGGATCAAATATCAGTCAAGCATGCTTTATGAGATATTACAGTCCTCTAGACAATGGACATCAGCTCAAAAAGCCAATGCTATGTAAAGATACATGGTAAACACAGACAATCTGGCCAAAGTGACAGCCGGATGTACCCAACCCTGCAATTCTGGTTCTGAATCTCAACCGGATGTACTCATGCAATAGTAGATCTTGAGGGACACGGGAAAGTTGTTGGGGTTTGCACACGTGGCCATCTTGCAGTTGTGGGTAAACTAATGGCCACCACAAACAGGTGGGGAACGCCACACTGGCCTTTCACTTAGATGTAGAAAAAATTTGAGAGCTCACTCAAAGTGCAATACTCCCTAGGGACCCTTATTAGGCTGAACTTGTGAGCAAGTGTAGTTGTTGTGGTCTCATGCAAAAGTTGAGTATAGTGGCAGTTGCCATTTGCATAGTTTTACCTGTACTTAGCATATATTGGTTAATTGAAACATACATCACAACAGTTCATTACATCATCATTCAACATAGAGGAGCTGAAACCATATTCTATTCCATTTGAGTCATTCCTTACATTCAATGAACTGCTTTGTGCAAGGTGCATGTGAATATCAATAATTCAACTATTAGTCTATTTCTTACTCTCTATGTATGCATATATATATTTCTCTTCTACTTTTGCTTTTATTACTGCTCTTGTCCACTCAATATGTGGTGAATCTTTACTCTTGCAATGTAAGTGCAGAATGCATGGCTCTCCATCTTTTGGTCACTTTCCAACCCCAAAAGTGTGAGCTCAACCATGTGGTGGACTTCCTATTGACAACATCAGCTTAGACTAGTTTTCTTGCCTATCCCAAAACGTGTTAGTATTGTTGGAATTAGGTACGTTTCTAGCAGGGTAGGTTGCAAAAAAATGGCTTCAATGCTGTGCCTTGAACTCCTCCCATCTCCCATTCACGTGCTTCAGCACAACAATCTCCCCTTCAACTTCTCCCACGTATTCCCAACTCGTTGGATCCTTTAGTGCCTGCTGCAACCAACTTGAATATTTTGTACAACTTGGCAAGAGCCCTAACTCATTGTTAGATCTCCGTCTAGCTTAGAGATTTCCTCCTGAAGGACACTCAACAACTCTTCCTTGCTTTTGCATTCATGTCGGAGCTCTACCTTAGCTTTCTTTTCTTCCTCTATTATTTTCTTGTATCTTCCTGTTTCCTGTAGTATGTTGTTTTCCCTGCAGTTTTTACTGCATTCTCTTTGTAATATGCATTTTATAATATTAAAAAAATAAACCAAACGTTAACAGAAACCCAAGTTGTAGCATAAGACCGTTTCCTTCTAAATTCATCCAAAGCATAAAGTGAGAATCTTACAATGCCGGTTATGCTTGAAGCTCATTTTGCAATAGCCTGTACAAACGTGAGAATCTGTGAGCTTTTGATATACACAGACAAAGTCAGTAGATACAGAAAAAGTATCGGACTTTGTTTATAAATGCTAGATTTTGTAGGACAGTCTTGGATCTCCATCTACACTCGCTCCCCCATTTCCTCCATTTCACGCGTATACATCTCCATTGATGTGCATATATTGAGATTGTAGTGTTATCGGCGCAGAGTTTATTGATTTTTTATATATACAATTCTCTGCTAGTGGGTGTTGTGGAGGTTTTGAGTTGAGATTTAGAGCAATGGGGTCTTCTGAACAAGTGGAGGAGACCACTTTGGAATATATACCCACATGCATTGTGGCTGTGGTTGGCTCCATTTTTGTCGTTGTATCCCTGCCGCTTGAGAGATGCATTCATAGGCTTCGAAAGGTAAGTTATTCTTATTTGGTTGCAGATGAGCATATTATCAGCGTTATGCACTTAGACTTATAGTAGATATTCATATGATGTAGCTGTTAGGATATGGTGCTACATGTTAACCACATCAATTATATGGATAGGTGGTCAGAACGGTGGCTGTCAAATTTTCTTGGACACTGTGGAAGTCCATGTTTCTGTGTACGTATGCACATGTAGATGATTCTTCATTAGGAGTATATTGGTCGGTTGCATTCAATTCTTTTTTGGGTTCTTGCGGTGAGCTAACATTCAATGGTAGAATTCAGAGAGATATATACTGCATACCCACGTATAATTTCTATGATATGCTGCTCCTTGGGGGGGACATTAATGATTGGATAGATGGTCGGGTGGGTAGATGCTTAATTTGAATTTCGTTTGTGTGAGGAGAAGGGTTAGGGAAACTGGACAGGAGAATGCAAGCTTTAGAGTTGGTCTTTTGGGTCGTTTAGACTGTTTGGTCTCGTGGATGTCATTAAAATTTCTTAATTCATTCATTCACTGTCCCATTCCATTGATACGTGTGGCTGCAATGTCAAGAATTCATTCAATAGAATTGAAGGGAAAGAGTTTTTTTAAGTATGTAAGACTGAACATGGACCCTGTTGCTCAGCTGTATTTATATGTGTGGGTACAATGTGAAGAATCCTGCCTGTTATGTTGGGAGAAGTGGGCTTTGTATATATGTATATGGCACCAGAAGTTGAGTCTTCACTAGCAATCCCTTTCCCATTTGTGTTTATATAGGGGACTATAATGTCACCAATACAATTTACGAGAAGGTTATTTTAATTTTTTATGTATCTGGATAACACTATTTGATCAACTTCAACTTTTATTAGGAGCATCCATTGCCTTGTTGTATTGATATGCGTAGATACAATGTTAAGAATCCATGTAGTAGTCATAATATATATATATTTTCCTAGCGGTATAACTGTTAGTAATTAGCCAAGTGCAGATAAGAAATGCTGTGCCAGAGCGCCAGGTATAACTTCCCTGACCAATGCCCACAGCTAATCACAGCTAATGCCGCACAATGCCCAGCAGGAAGGAAAATCAGAGCTCAGCGATACGAAGACGAAGGACTACACACAGCTAGAGGTCATACAATAAATAAAGGTTAGATTGTGATCATAGACAATTAAATAAATTATCTGTAGTACAAGAAATACACAGCTCAAAAATGAGAGGATTTCTTATCAATAAATTGTCAAACTAGATTACAAAACCTGTGGCATGCTCTCCAAAATGCACAAAGGATTTAATACGTCTACCTAAAGTAACTTCAATTTTTAGAAAATATGAAAAGATAAGATGATTGTTTAGTTCATTGTTTTTTTTTTTTTAATTTTTTTTTATAAAATGTTGAGAAATTGTCATTTTATATTTTCTAAAATTCAGAAACATGTCTGATTATTATTAAGTCATGAGCATAGAAATATTATGTCTATCTTTTGTATCACATTTTACAGTCATTATCAAGGGAGAAATATATCTACACTATCATTGTTATATTTTGAAGATATTCTGTCTGTACAAATAATTAAGTAGATTTATGGTACTGATTTTTTTATTTGTTTTTTTTGACAGTTTTGTTGCTCTCTAAGACTTGCAGTATTAGACAAGTATTATTTTATTTTTATTAAAGTTATTTACTAAATATTTGTATATCATAGTTTTAGTTAAATAACTTCATGCTGAATTGTTGTATTTTTTATTGCCAGGAATTGGTATAAATTTGAACCCTTGTTGATGTCGATTGTTTGACATGATGTCAACATCTAGAAATGTTTTTGACATGTTGTCAGTGTCTTAAAATATTTGGAAGGCTGAATGAGTATTCCATAATATCTAGAAATGTGTATAATTTTTTTTAGAAAATGCCTATAAACCTAAGAAAATGTCTGTACTTTAGAATCACTTGTTGATAATAAATGTAATAAAAATAGCTATGTAGAAATAGGTTGGTGAAATTGGATATGTAAGCTATGTAAACTAATTTGTTGTTTAATACAAATATTTTTTATTTGGAAGGGGTTGAATTTGCCCCCTTCCCAAGGCTGCATGGAATGGCTATTGGACATGGTCATTTTATTAGGCTTGCATGTTTTTAAAAGGTTGAAGGGAATGGCCAATTGGTTGTTCCTTAATACTTACATTGTGTTTGTTCTTTATTAGTTTTTATATTTTTTCTAAGTGCATAAAATTAATCTTTTTATTTTATTTTATTGTGTTTAATGACTTGTCATTTTAAATGGTGTGCTTCAATTATCAAGAATCACAATATTCTTGAATTATGCAATGCTATCTAGCAATAATTATTGTTATGCATTAACAAGTTATAATTTAAACATGTTTGTTTATTGTGCTTTGTTTTGGAGTATATTTAGTGTAATAATTATTGCCTATGTTGATAGGCAAGTGACAATTTGAACATATTTATTCATTGTATTTTTACTTTAAAATCTAATTATTATTAATAGAGTTGGCATTTGGATTTTGGCATTCCTTGTAATTTGGTGTACTTATTATTTGTGTGGAGTATTGAACTTAGATATACTTATTGTTTGTGTGAAGAGTGAGCATTCAATTATATATGATTGACTTTGTATGTTGAATGTTGAGATCACTTTGTTTGCTTATATTGTTTGTATGAAGTGTGTGCTTGAACTTTGATATTTATTTTGTGTGTGTGGGTGGGTGTTTAAAGTTTGGAATTCACTAATGCTTTGTTTGAAGTGGCTATGAATGTTTCTTTACCATGTTTGAACTATTTATTTGTTTGAAGTGTGTTTGAAATTTAGGCATATAATTTGTGAGCACTAATTGTTTGAATTTTGGAGTTCACCTTTTTAATGTGTTGACATCCAATTATTATTTATGAAGTTTTGATTTGAACATTGGCATCCTTTTAATTCTTTTGGATTGTGTAGGTGTATGTAAAATAGAGTGAACTAATATTTTGAAATTCACTTAGATTTGATCTAATTAATGATAGTGTGTTTTGGAATGCACTAATCTTATGTGAAGTGTTGGTTTTAATATTGACATCCCCTTATTTTTTGTGTGAAAGGTGAGTTTGAACTTTCAAGTTCACTAATTATCATTTGTAGTTCTTGGTAATATTGATCTTTCACATTCACTTAGATTTGATGCAATTGGTGTTTGTGTTGGTAAACACTTTTCTTATGTGAAGTGTTGGTTTTAATATTGACATCTCCTTGATTTTGTGTGAAATGTGAGTTTGAACTTTCAACTTCACTAATATGATCTATTTACCATTTATGAATTTGTGCGAGGTTGATCTTTCACACTCACTTAGTGTGAGCTGCTTAATTGTTTGTGTATTGATATCCTCTTTACTTATATGAAGGGTAGGTTTGAACTTAGGCATACCCTTAATTTTTGTGTGAAATGTGACATTGAACTTATGTTTACTAATTTTATCCATTTACCATTTATTTATATTGAATCATATTCATTTAATGAAAGTCACTAATTGTTTGTGTGTTCGATTATTTGCGAGGTTTACCATGAACAATGGCATCTCCTTATTATTGTGAGTGAACTTTAGTATTTTATTTATTGTGTGAAATACTTTGTACTCCCTTTAAGGGGTCACTTTGTGTGTGAGACATTGAACTAACTGTGAAACTCACTTGAAATTGATACACTTCTTGTTTGTGTATTAGCATCCACTTTTTTTATGTGAAGAATATGTTTGAACTTTGGCATCCCCTTTGTTTATGTGTATATGTTAAAACTTTGGTATCCCCTTAATTTGTTTGAGTGAATTTTTGTGTGTGAAATGCAAGTGAACATCCTTTGGTGATTGCTTATTTGATACTTTTACATTCACTTAGTGTGATTTTAATGTTAAATTTTGTGTGTGAATCGAGTGAACAACCTTTGGTGATTGCTTATTTGATACTTTTACATTCACTTAGTGTGATTTTAATTTTGTGTGCGAATGGTGTGTTTGAATTTTTTACCATTCTAGTTTTTGTGCATGAAGTTTGTGTCTTAATTCAACTTTTTGCATTCAACTTGTATAAAGTATGAATTTTGTCATTCACTTAGATTTGATCCTTTTATTGTGCATGAATTCTAATCTTCATTATGTAAAAAGTGTATTGATATTGCCATTCATTGCGTGATTTCTTTTAGGTGAGTTTCAACTTTAACATTCATTTTGTAATGTATAAAGTGTATCTTTGAACAAATAATGTATGGTGATTGTACAAACATTATGTGAAGAGAGTTTTTAAAATATGGTTGAATTAAAATTACTTCTTGTGAGGTTGAATTAACTTTATCTCGAGCATGTTTGAATTTTGGCATGTATTCATTTTAAGCATGTGAAGTGAAATTAAATTTTTGCATTCATTGTGAGTTTGCAATTAAATTTTACCATTCACCACGTGTTTGTAATTTGGGATGCTAAAACTTATATGTTTGCTTACTACATGTTTGTATTACTTCACTTTATGTGGTTTAAGTTTGAGCGAATTTTATCATTCACTATATTTGTGGAGTGCATTTTAAATTTGTCAAATTATGTGATTGAAATTTAATTTGGAAATCACTTTTTGTGGTGAGTGCTTGAAAGTTGATTTTGTCATTTACTTCTTGTGTTGTGCATGTTTGAACTAAATTTGGCATTAATTATGTGTGTATATATGTGTTCACATGTATGTGTGAATGTGAATGTGTGTGTGCACATGTACATGTGCATGTGTGAAAGTTAATATTAGCTCACACTTGTGTGTTAGTCATTGAATTTTATATGAAGAGTGTTCGTAATTTTACCATATCTTATAGCCTTGGTATTCACTTTATGTGTGTCTTCACTTTGATATATTTGAATTAATGTTTTTATTTCATGCATGCTTGTACTTTGATATATTTGAATATAAGTTTTTTGTCCATCTGTGTATGTCATCACATTGTATGAATGAATTAGACTTCCTGCATGTTTGTATTACTTAACTTTATGTGGTTTAAGTTTGAGCTAATTCTAGCATTCACTATAATTATGGAGTGTTTTTTAAATGTCCCTCATTTTTCTTGAATTATGTGTTTGACATTTGATTTTGGCATTCACTTTAAGTAATGTGTTCATACAAACTCCATGATATTCACTTTAAGTGCACATTTGTTTTTTGACATGTTCAAATTTAATATGTTACTTGATGGATGTTTGTAATAACTTTGTGTGCCTACTTGTTGAAGGATGAGACTCTAGAGGAAATAGTAGGGAATGCTTCGGAGCTCTCCGCTCATGGAGTGATTTATTAGTTTAGGGGTTTTTGGCCCAGCGTCCTTCAGCTGCATTCTTGGATCTCCAATGAATGGGAACCTCTAATTTCTGGTAAAGTTCATATTTTCCCAATGGCTAAGGGGTTTTTTGTAGCTAAGTTTGACAATGTTCAGGACATAAATATAATTTTATGTGACAATTTTTTTAGTTGGGAGGATAAATATTTGTTGATGATTAAGCCTTGGCATCCAGATTTTAACCCTGTTTTTGAAACTTTCAACAAGATCCTGATATGGGTTCAGTTGCTTAATCTTCCCCTCCACCTTTGGACTGATCCCCTTCTGGAGGAAGTGGGTGAAGCCTTTGGCAACTTTTTGTTGGTGGATGATGAATCATTTGACATTTTTCAATCCACCTTTGCTCACATATTGATAGAAATAGATGTTTCAAAAGAGTTGCTTGCTGAGGTTTTACTTAAATCTTCTAACGGTTCTTAGGTCTAGCCTCTGGATTATGAAGGGATTCCCTTCTGATGTAGAAGATGTTTTAAAACAGGTCATGTTGCTACACAATACGAATTTAAGAAAAAAAAAATGAAAGTTACATGGTGGAAAGGAGCTTCTCAACAACATTATACTGTTGAGAAGAAATCTAAACACAAGTTTTACTGAGGTGGTTGCTTTAAAATCACAGGGTTTTGGGGCATCTCCTCCAGATGTCTCAAATGGTGGGGTGGTTGAGGCTACTCCTTTTGAGTGTGAGATCGGGTCTTAGGCTATCATTTCTGGTGCTAGGGATACAAGAACCATTGGATCTCAAGCTATATTTTCTGGTGGTAGCGCTAAGGCGACCATTTCGAGTGGTGTTACTAATAAGCCTTTGTCTGCGGGAAGGAATAGTGATGATATCTTTGAAACAATGGTTGTAGACATTCATCTTTAGGAAAATAGTAGGTTGGCCTGGCATGATAAGGCAACGAATGTGGAAGAAGGTTGGATCATTGTTAAAGGCAAGAAAGCGAAATTCTCTAGGTTTTCTTTCGACATGACTCTCTGCTCCCACAAGAGTAGTTCTAATTATAAATCTTGACGAGTCTTGTTTGGGGGCCGATTTTTGGTTGGCTACATGTCTTTTTTACAGCCTTGTTTTTGGTTGTAAAGGGTTTCAGGGCCCTTCAAAACTTGTTTTTTCTTGAATCAAAAAAATTGTGTCTTCTTTGTAGTGTAATATGCATGTGATTGTGAAACTTAATTTAGAAATCGCTTTTTGTGGTGAGTGCTTGAAAGTTGATTTTGTCATTAACTTCTTGTGTTGTGCATGTTTGAACTAAATTTGACATTCATTGTGTGTGTATATGTGTGCTCACATATGTGTGAATGTGATTGTGTGTGCACACATGTACATGTGCATGCATGAAACTTAATTTTAGCACACTTGTGTGTATGTGTTTGTCGATAAATTTTATGTGAAGAGAGTAATTTCACCATGTCTTATATCCTTGGTATTCACTTTATTTGAGTTTTCACTTCAATATATTTGAAGTAATGTTTTTATTTCATGCATGCTTTTACTTTGATATATTTGAACATAACTTTTTTCTTCATCTATGTATGTCCCCACATTGTATGAATGAATTAGAAATTTCGATATTCACTTTATGAGGTGAGTGTGTTTATTTCATTTATGCTTGTACTTTTATATGTTTGAACATAAGTTTCAAGTTCATGTGTGTTTGTTCTTTGTGTCAATGAAGTTTCATGTGTGTTTGTTTTGACTTTGTGTGAATGAATTATGAATTTTGGCATTCCTTTTATATTTAAGTAAATTGTGTTTAAAAATTAAATCTTCTTCATTTTGTGTGGCATGTTTGAAAATTAAGTTCATTTGTATTTTTTTTTTACTTTATGTGAATGAAGTATGAACTTTGGAATTCCCATTTTATTTGAGTGAATTGTGTGAAAATTAAAATTTCTACTCATTTTGTGTGTTTAAAAATTACATTTTTATTCACTTTGTGTAGTGTATGTGCTTGAACTAACTTTGGTTTTTTGTTCACTTTGTGTGTTTTATGTGTTTGAACCAACTCTGGTATGCATTATGTGTGTTTGTTGCACATACATGTGTACATATGAAATTTAATTTTAGCCTCAACTTTCTAGTTTGTTTGAACTAACTTTGATATGCATTGTGTGTGTGTGTGTGTTGCACATACAAAGTGTATATGAAATTTAATTTTAGCCTTAACTTTTAAATTTGAAACTCATTTTTGGTGAATTATGTGCTTGAGATATAATTTAGCATTCACTTAATGTTGTGTGTGTGATTTGTATAAATCCATAGTATTCACTTTATGTGCACATTTGTTTTTTTGGCATGTTCATATTTGAGGAAGTATGTTCGTAATAACTTTATATTGATGAAGTACATTTGAATTTTGAAATTAACTATTCAATTTGTGTGAATATGGTGTACGTGTGCTTGCTTTGTAGTGAATGTACATGCAATTGTGAAATTTAATCTGGCAATCAATTTTTTTTATGTGTGTTTGAAAGCTAACTTTATTATTTATTTTGTATGGTGTGCATTTTGAACTAGTTTTGGACTATTTGAACTAAGAGTGAGAAAGATGGGGGGAGAGAGGAAGAGAGGGATGGAGGGAGAGGTAGAGATGGAGAGAGATAGATAGAAGTGCATAGAGAGAGAGAGAGAGAGGGAGGGGGGAGAGAGGAGGCTGGAGACATTAAGAGAGTGAGGTAGAGAGAGGTTGGTGGGAGGAAAGAAGAGAGTGAGAGGTAGGGAGGGAGAGAGGTGAGAGAGAGAGGAAGGTGGAGAGATTGAGAGAGAGGAGGGAGGTAGAGAGAGGCACATAGGGATAGGTTTGGCATTTCTTTTTTATTTAAGTAAATTATGTTTGAAAATTGAATTTTCTTCATTTTGTGTGTCGTGCTTGAAAATTAAGTCCACGTGTGTTTTTTTTTTACTATGTGAATGAAGTTTCATGTGTGATTATTTTAACTTTATGTGAATGAAGTATGAACTTTGGAATTCCCTTTTTATTTGAGTGAATTGTGTGAATTTTTTTTTATTTTTATTTTTTTCATTTTGTGTGTTTAAAAATTATTTGTTATTCACTTTATGTAGTGTATGTGTTTGAACCAACTTTGGTTTTCTATTCACTTTGTGTGTTTTATGTGTTTGAACTAACTTTGGTATTCATTATGTGTGTGTGTGTTGCACATACATGTGTAAATATGAAATTTAATTTTAGCCTTGACTTTCTAGTTTGTTTAAACTAACTTTTGTTTTCTATTCACTTTTTGTATTTTATGTGTTTGAACTAACTTTGGTATGCATTGTGTGTGTGTGTTGCACATACAATGTGTATATATGAAATTTAATTTTAGCCTTGACTTTCTAGTTTGTATGTGTGTGTTAACAAATTCCATGTGAAGCGTATATGTAAATCTAATATGTTTTATAATTTTGACATTCGCTTTGTGTGTTTGTACTTTAAAATGTTTGAACTTAATTTCTTTCATGTTACTTTGATATATTTGAATGCATATTTTATTTCATGTATATTTATACTTTGATATATGTGATCAAAGGTTTTTCCTTAACGTGTGTTATCATTTTGTGTGAATGAAGTATGCTTGAATTTTGATGTTCACTTTTTTATTTTTGTAAATTGTGTGTTTGAAAATTAATTTTGGTATTCACTTTTTGTGGAGTGTATTTTTGAACCAAGTTTGACAGTTATTATGTGTAAAAGATAATTTTAACTTATTCAACTTGTTTGACATGTGTGTTTGAACTAACTTGGGTATTTATTACGTGTGCATAGTTGGACTAGCTTTGGAATTTATTTTGTTATTGAATGAATTTTAAAATATTTTTTTATTGTTGTATGATTGGCTTTTACCTTGTGTGGAATATAAAAGTAAACTTTGATGTACACTTGTTTGAGTAAATTTTTGTGTCTGAAATGTGAGTGAACAACCTTTGGTGATCACTTATTTGATCTATTCACCACTTGTGTTTGTGGAAGTTTGAACTTTCACATTCACTTAGTGTGATTTGATTGTTTACTTTTGTGTGAATGACATGTTGAAACTTTTTACCAGTCTAATTTTTGTACATGAAGTTTGTGCTTTAATCAACCTTTGGCATTCAATTTGTATGAAGTGTGTATGAATTTTTTTGTTCGCTTAGATTTGATCCTATTATTATGTGTGAATCTTAATCTTCATTATGAAAAGAGTGTATTAACATTAGCATTCATTGAAGGATTGCTCTTAGGTATGTTTCCACTCTAGTGCTCACTTTGTATATGCATAAAATCTGATGTAGGAACTCTTGGAGGTCATAAGTTT
>VDFB02274714.1:4423243-4446350 GCA_007258455.2 Sequoia sempervirens
ATCGTTTTCTTCAGAAATGCCGCCATGCCGGTGAAGCTCCTGATCTCGGTATTCTGTCTTGTAACGCATATCTTTTTTAAATGGAGTTCTCAGATTTTGTTTGCCCCTTTTGTTGCTTTTTAGAAAATCTGTTATGATTTCTATATTCTTTTCTGGTTTTCGTTTAAAGAGAGATTGTTATTATAAAATTCTGGATGTCAAGAAGTGCTAGAGTTCTTCGTTTCACAGTTTGGTGGTTATTTTCAAAATGATTAGTTGAATTATATTTGAATTCTTTAATTACCACATAAAATGTGACCGCTAGATTTGGACCTAGGTTGTTTGAAACTAGTAGACCCAAGGCAGGGTCGGGATATACCCATCAATATACACCACGTCTTGTGGACAGTCTACTCTATAGCAGAGGTCTCTAAGTTCGAATCCAAAGGGAACAGGGATGGTTGGATGTGCACTGGATTGGATATTGGACTCAGAGCACAATCACCAGATAAACCATAAACCACAGGAATGTATGTGCGAAAACATGGTGATCGACACCTTCAGTTTTTTGAAAGACAATTGCATGCGCCTGCTTCTTATATATGGAAAGGCTACCTTTAAGCAGTATATGATTTAACCTTCCTGTTAGTCAGGAGCCCTGGTTTTAAATGGTATATTATAGGGAAGATTAATATAATAGTGCTTTTTCTAGATTATACTGTGTGATAATACAGAAAAAACACTATTATAATTATGGACTGTAGAAATCTAAAGATTAATATAAATATTTTTTTCATTTTCTGTCTTATTTTCCCTGTAACATGCCTTTTAATATCTGAGTGATTTACTTTGTTACATTGAAATTGAGCATATTTTGAGTAACTTATTATCATTGTCTAGGTTTTAATGATGTATACTAATTCTATAACCATTTCGCCTTGGAACTATATAAAGCTTTATCTGTCACTACCTTATAGAATTTCCCTTGTAAATTCTCCTGTAATAGGAGCAGCCATAGCTATCGACAGAATTTAGCTTATTCACTGGTCTTTCAAATTGTATATATCATGATTCATGTCTGGAATACTATATCCTAAGTTTAAGATTATGGCAATATAGTCCTCCATCGGTGCATGTTTTAATTTAAAGTAGGTTTCAAACCCGATCCTTGTACAAATATATGATATAAGCTTGAAGGTGTGCTAGGCATGATTATGTGTTTAGGATATCTACATTTATTAATCAAAATCATGAGTCTTCTTTCACCAATACAGAGACATTAACTTTCGACCTAGCCATTTGGAGCCAAGTTCTAAGCAAGGTATTCCAGATTAGTTCGAAGGGAGTTATGCAAGCAAAGAAATGGTTTAAAAAAACTGCAGCCACCAGCCATTAATACCAGGAGAAATATTGTAATTGTCCAGCCAATTTTGTAACTGCTGTCAGAATATGTCAACCTCTGTTATTAGCTGGTAGGCTATATATAGAGTGAATGTTCAGCCGATACCTGATATCTGTCTCACACCGATATAAACTTCTTTTTCTTTTTTTTACCAATATACAATTTTTTATTTATTTTGCCAGTAAACAGCTCCCGTCCACAGCTCTGTTTTTGCTGGTAACTATTGGCTAATTACAATGAACACCATACAAATCAAGTTTTTCGTAAATATCTGTCGATATTGGCAACTACAGCGCAGCACCATAAATCGCCATCATTATAATCTATCATGGTTTTACTAAAATCACCGCATTTGGTGCATTTGACCAGACGTGCTTAAATGC
Organism: Sequoia sempervirens; assembly: GCA_007258455.2. Classification (NCBI taxonomy): domain Eukaryota; kingdom Viridiplantae; phylum Streptophyta; class Pinopsida; order Cupressales; family Cupressaceae; genus Sequoia; species Sequoia sempervirens. Next base: position 4,425,008 of record VDFB02274714.1, read on the forward strand.
GTAGAAGAGACGCACTTGCTCAAATGTATTTTACATCATAAGTCAAAAATTGTAAGCAGTTCTACCAATTTATATTTGGCATTTGATTATTTATTCTTCTTTCAGAATAAAATGTTAAAGTTGGGCTTTTTTAAAACTAATTCCTTCCGCTGAGGTTAAACTTGAATGGGAGGGGAGTTAAGCCGTCTTTGCACGTACTCGTTTCAATAAACAAATGCAAAATATCTGCATAACTGCACTGCAAAACCGTTAAAACGCCCCAGCTGCTCATTTAAACTTATTTTTGCCATTCTTATCTATCTTGCTTTTAACTGAAAAATTTGCCCATCTTTGACCAAGTTACTTCAGTTACAGTTGTTGCTACACTGTTGCTACTCTCTTCGAGTGAACGGTCTTTTTTTACGCCTCAATGTTGTGCGATTTTTAGTTGTTTCACTGTGGATATAAAGTATCTTTTGTATAGTTCTGTTCTCATTATTATCTTTGTTCTCGTAATCTATGCTTCCAGGTTAAATTAATTAATTCATTTGTTTCGATGGGTAGTAGTACATACTTTGGATCAGAATTGAGTTTTTATATTTGCAGTGTTAAAAATTGGAGAGGCCTCCCTTGGGAAATAGGGCAATTCCTTTCATTGGATTTTAAAACAACTAAAATTTAATAACTATTAAATTTATTCCATTTTGTGTGCTTGTCTACCCATTGATAGATTTTTTTGCTCAAAGATGTGATTTTATGATCCGAAATGGATCAAATATCAGTCAAGCATGCTTTATGAGATATTACAGTCCTCTAGACAATGGACATCAGCTCAAAAAGCCAATGCTATGTAAAGATACATGGTAAACACAGACAATCTGGCCAAAGTGACAGCCGGATGTACCCAACCCTGCAATTCTGGTTCTGAATCTCAACCGGATGTACTCATGCAATAGTAGATCTTGAGGGACACGGGAAAGTTGTTGGGGTTTGCACACGTGGCCATCTTGCAGTTGTGGGTAAACTAATGGCCACCACAAACAGGTGGGGAACGCCACACTGGCCTTTCACTTAGATGTAGAAAAAATTTGAGAGCTCACTTGAAGTGCAATACTCCCTAGGGACCCTTATTAGGCTGAACTTGTGAGCAAGTGTAGTTGTTGTGGTCTCATGCAAAAGTTGAGTATAGTGGCAGTTGCCATTTGCATAGTTTTACCTGTACTTAGCATATATTGGTTAATTGAAACATACATCACAACAGTTCATTACATCATCATTCAACATAGAGGAGCTGAAACCATATTCTATTCCATTTGAGTCATTCCTTACATTCAATGAACTGCTTTGTGCAAGGTGCATGTGAATATCAATAATTCAACTATTAGTCTATTTCTTACTCTCTATGTATGCATATATATATTTCTCTTCTACTTTTGCTTTTATTACTGCTCTTGTCCACTCAATATGTGGTGAATCTTTACTCTTGCAATGTAAGTGCAGAATGCATGGCTCTCCATCTTTTGGTCACTTTCCAACCCCAAAAGTGTGAGCTCAACCATGTGGTGGACTTCCTATTGACAACATCAGCTTAGACTAGTTTTCTTGCCTATCCCAAAACGTGTTAGTATTGTTGGAATTAGGTACGTTTCTAGCAGGGTAGGTTGCAAAAAAATGGCTTCAATGCTGTGCCTTGAACTCCTCCCATCTCCCATTCACGTGCTTCAGCACAACAATCTCCCCTTCAACTTCTCCCACGTATTCCCAACTCGTTGGATCCTTTAGTGCCTGCTGCAACCAACTTGAATATTTTGTACAACTTGGCAAGAGCCCTAACTCATTGTTAGATCTCCGTCTAGCTTAGAGATTTCCTCCTGAAGGACACTCAACAACTCTTCCTTGCTTTTGCATTCATGTCGGAGCTCTACCTTAGCTTTCTTTTCTTCCTCTATTATTTTCTTGTATCTTCCTGTTTCCTGTAGTATGTTGTTTTCCCTGCAGTTTTTACTGCATTCTCTTTGTAATATGCATTTTATAATATTAAAAAAATAAACCAAACGTTAACAGAAACCCAAGTTGTAGCATAAGACCGTTTCCTTCTAAATTCATCCAAAGCATAAAGTGAGAATCTTACAATGCCGGTTATGCTTGAAGCTCATTTTGCAATAGCCTGTACAAACGTGAGAATCTGTGAGCTTTTGATATACACAGACAAAGTCAGTAGATACAGAAAAAGTATCGGACTTTGTTTATAAATGCTAGATTTTGTAGGACAGTCTTGGATCTCCATCTACACTCGCTCCCCCATTTCCTCCATTTCACGCGTATACATCTCCATTGATGTGCATATATTGAGATTGTAGTGTTATCGGCGCAGAGTTTATTGATTTTTTATATATACAATTCTCTGCTAGTGGGTGTTGTGGAGGTTTTGAGTTGAGATTTAGAGCAATGGGGTCTTCTGAACAAGTGGAGGAGACCACTTTGGAATATATACCCACATGCATTGTGGCTGTGGTTGGCTCCATTTTTGTCGTTGTATCCCTGCCGCTTGAGAGATGCATTCATAGGCTTCGAAAGGTAAGTTATTCTTATTTGGTTGCAGATGAGCATATTATCAGCGTTATGCACTTAGACTTATAGTAGATATTCATATGATGTAGCTGTTAGGATATGGTGCTACATGTTAACCACATCAATTATATGGATAGGTGGTCAGAACGGTGGCTGTCAAATTTTCTTGGACACTGTGGAAGTCCATGTTTCTGTGTACGTATGCACATGTAGATGATTCTTCATTAGGAGTATATTGGTCGGTTGCATTCAATTCTTTTTTGGGTTCTTGCGGTGAGCTAACATTCAATGGTAGAATTCAGAGAGATATATACTGCATACCCACGTATAATTTCTATGATATGCTGCTCCTTGGGGGGGACATTAATGATTGGATAGATGGTCGGGTGGGTAGATGCTTAATTTGAATTTCGTTTGTGTGAGGAGAAGGGTTAGGGAAACTGGACAGGAGAATGCAAGCTTTAGAGTTGGTCTTTTGGGTCGTTTAGACTGTTTGGTCTCGTGGATGTCATTAAAATTTCTTAATTCATTCATTCACTGTCCCATTCCATTGATACGTGTGGCTGCAATGTCAAGAATTCATTCAATAGAATTGAAGGGAAAGAGTTTTTTTAAGTATGTAAGACTGAACATGGACCCTGTTGCTCAGCTGTATTTATATGTGTGGGTACAATGTGAAGAATCCTGCCTGTTATGTTGGGAGAAGTGGGCTTTGTATATATGTATATGGCACCAGAAGTTGAGTCTTCACTAGCAATCCCTTTCCCATTTGTGTTTATATAGGGGACTATAATGTCACCAATACAATTTACGAGAAGGTTATTTTAATTTTTTATGTATCTGGATAACACTATTTGATCAACTTCAACTTTTATTAGGAGCATCCATTGCCTTGTTGTATTGATATGCGTAGATACAATGTTAAGAATCCATGTAGTAGTCATAATATATATATATTTTCCTAGCGGTATAACTGTTAGTAATTAGCCAAGTGCAGATAAGAAATGCTGTGCCAGAGCGCCAGGTATAACTTCCCTGACCAATGCCCACAGCTAATCACAGCTAATGCCGCACAATGCCCAGCAGGAAGGAAAATCAGAGCTCAGCGATACGAAGACGAAGGACTACACACAGCTAGAGGTCATACAATAAATAAAGGTTAGATTGTGATCATAGACAATTAAATAAATTATCTGTAGTACAAGAAATACACAGCTCAAAAATGAGAGGATTTCTTATCAATAAATTGTCAAACTAGATTACAAAACCTGTGGCATGCTCTCCAAAATGCACAAAGGATTTAATACGTCTACCTAAAGTAACTTCAATTTTTAGAAAATATGAAAAGATAAGATGATTGTTTAGTTCATTGTTTTTTTTTTTTTAATTTTTTTTTATAAAATGTTGAGAAATTGTCATTTTATATTTTCTAAAATTCAGAAACATGTCTGATTATTATTAAGTCATGAGCATAGAAATATTATGTCTATCTTTTGTATCACATTTTACAGTCATTATCAAGGGAGAAATATATCTACACTATCATTGTTATATTTTGAAGATATTCTGTCTGTACAAATAATTAAGTAGATTTATGGTACTGATTTTTTTATTTGTTTTTTTTGACAGTTTTGTTGCTCTCTAAGACTTGCAGTATTAGACAAGTATTATTTTATTTTTATTAAAGTTATTTACTAAATATTTGTATATCATAGTTTTAGTTAAATAACTTCATGCTGAATTGTTGTATTTTTTATTGCCAGGAATTGGTATAAATTTGAACCCTTGTTGATGTCGATTGTTTGACATGATGTCAACATCTAGAAATGTTTTTGACATGTTGTCAGTGTCTTAAAATATTTGGAAGGCTGAATGAGTATTCCATAATATCTAGAAATGTGTATAATTTTTTTTAGAAAATGCCTATAAACCTAAGAAAATGTCTGTACTTTAGAATCACTTGTTGATAATAAATGTAATAAAAATAGCTATGTAGAAATAGGTTGGTGAAATTGGATATGTAAGCTATGTAAACTAATTTGTTGTTTAATACAAATATTTTTTATTTGGAAGGGGTTGAATTTGCCCCCTTCCCAAGGCTGCATGGAATGGCTATTGGACATGGTCATTTTATTAGGCTTGCATGTTTTTAAAAGGTTGAAGGGAATGGCCAATTGGTTGTTCCTTAATACTTACATTGTGTTTGTTCTTTATTAGTTTTTATATTTTTTCTAAGTGCATAAAATTAATCTTTTTATTTTATTTTATTGTGTTTAATGACTTGTCATTTTAAATGGTGTGCTTCAATTATCAAGAATCACAATATTCTTGAATTATGCAATGCTATCTAGCAATAATTATTGTTATGCATTAACAAGTTATAATTTAAACATGTTTGTTTATTGTGCTTTGTTTTGGAGTATATTTAGTGTAATAATTATTGCCTATGTTGATAGGCAAGTGACAATTTGAACATATTTATTCATTGTATTTTTACTTTAAAATCTAATTATTATTAATAGAGTTGGCATTTGGATTTTGGCATTCCTTGTAATTTGGTGTACTTATTATTTGTGTGGAGTATTGAACTTAGATATACTTATTGTTTGTGTGAAGAGTGAGCATTCAATTATATATGATTGACTTTGTATGTTGAATGTTGAGATCACTTTGTTTGCTTATATTGTTTGTATGAAGTGTGTGCTTGAACTTTGATATTTATTTTGTGTGTGTGGGTGGGTGTTTAAAGTTTGGAATTCACTAATGCTTTGTTTGAAGTGGCTATGAATGTTTCTTTACCATGTTTGAACTATTTATTTGTTTGAAGTGTGTTTGAAATTTAGGCATATAATTTGTGAGCACTAATTGTTTGAATTTTGGAGTTCACCTTTTTAATGTGTTGACATCCAATTATTATTTATGAAGTTTTGATTTGAACATTGGCATCCTTTTAATTCTTTTGGATTGTGTAGGTGTATGTAAAATAGAGTGAACTAATATTTTGAAATTCACTTAGATTTGATCTAATTAATGATAGTGTGTTTTGGAATGCACTAATCTTATGTGAAGTGTTGGTTTTAATATTGACATCCCCTTATTTTTTGTGTGAAAGGTGAGTTTGAACTTTCAAGTTCACTAATTATCATTTGTAGTTCTTGGTAATATTGATCTTTCACATTCACTTAGATTTGATGCAATTGGTGTTTGTGTTGGTAAACACTTTTCTTATGTGAAGTGTTGGTTTTAATATTGACATCTCCTTGATTTTGTGTGAAATGTGAGTTTGAACTTTCAACTTCACTAATATGATCTATTTACCATTTATGAATTTGTGCGAGGTTGATCTTTCACACTCACTTAGTGTGAGCTGCTTAATTGTTTGTGTATTGATATCCTCTTTACTTATATGAAGGGTAGGTTTGAACTTAGGCATACCCTTAATTTTTGTGTGAAATGTGACATTGAACTTATGTTTACTAATTTTATCCATTTACCATTTATTTATATTGAATCATATTCATTTAATGAAAGTCACTAATTGTTTGTGTGTTCGATTATTTGCGAGGTTTACCATGAACAATGGCATCTCCTTATTATTGTGAGTGAACTTTAGTATTTTATTTATTGTGTGAAATACTTTGTACTCCCTTTAAGGGGTCACTTTGTGTGTGAGACATTGAACTAACTGTGAAACTCACTTGAAATTGATACACTTCTTGTTTGTGTATTAGCATCCACTTTTTTTATGTGAAGAATATGTTTGAACTTTGGCATCCCCTTTGTTTATGTGTATATGTTAAAACTTTGGTATCCCCTTAATTTGTTTGAGTGAATTTTTGTGTGTGAAATGCAAGTGAACATCCTTTGGTGATTGCTTATTTGATACTTTTACATTCACTTAGTGTGATTTTAATGTTAAATTTTGTGTGTGAATCGAGTGAACAACCTTTGGTGATTGCTTATTTGATACTTTTACATTCACTTAGTGTGATTTTAATTTTGTGTGCGAATGGTGTGTTTGAATTTTTTACCATTCTAGTTTTTGTGCATGAAGTTTGTGTCTTAATTCAACTTTTTGCATTCAACTTGTATAAAGTATGAATTTTGTCATTCACTTAGATTTGATCCTTTTATTGTGCATGAATTCTAATCTTCATTATGTAAAAAGTGTATTGATATTGCCATTCATTGCGTGATTTCTTTTAGGTGAGTTTCAACTTTAACATTCATTTTGTAATGTATAAAGTGTATCTTTGAACAAATAATGTATGGTGATTGTACAAACATTATGTGAAGAGAGTTTTTAAAATATGGTTGAATTAAAATTACTTCTTGTGAGGTTGAATTAACTTTATCTCGAGCATGTTTGAATTTTGGCATGTATTCATTTTAAGCATGTGAAGTGAAATTAAATTTTTGCATTCATTGTGAGTTTGCAATTAAATTTTACCATTCACCACGTGTTTGTAATTTGGGATGCTAAAACTTATATGTTTGCTTACTACATGTTTGTATTACTTCACTTTATGTGGTTTAAGTTTGAGCGAATTTTATCATTCACTATATTTGTGGAGTGCATTTTAAATTTGTCAAATTATGTGATTGAAATTTAATTTGGAAATCACTTTTTGTGGTGAGTGCTTGAAAGTTGATTTTGTCATTTACTTCTTGTGTTGTGCATGTTTGAACTAAATTTGGCATTAATTATGTGTGTATATATGTGTTCACATGTATGTGTGAATGTGAATGTGTGTGTGCACATGTACATGTGCATGTGTGAAAGTTAATATTAGCTCACACTTGTGTGTTAGTCATTGAATTTTATATGAAGAGTGTTCGTAATTTTACCATATCTTATAGCCTTGGTATTCACTTTATGTGTGTCTTCACTTTGATATATTTGAATTAATGTTTTTATTTCATGCATGCTTGTACTTTGATATATTTGAATATAAGTTTTTTGTCCATCTGTGTATGTCATCACATTGTATGAATGAATTAGACTTCCTGCATGTTTGTATTACTTAACTTTATGTGGTTTAAGTTTGAGCTAATTCTAGCATTCACTATAATTATGGAGTGTTTTTTAAATGTCCCTCATTTTTCTTGAATTATGTGTTTGACATTTGATTTTGGCATTCACTTTAAGTAATGTGTTCATACAAACTCCATGATATTCACTTTAAGTGCACATTTGTTTTTTGACATGTTCAAATTTAATATGTTACTTGATGGATGTTTGTAATAACTTTGTGTGCCTACTTGTTGAAGGATGAGACTCTAGAGGAAATAGTAGGGAATGCTTCGGAGCTCTCCGCTCATGGAGTGATTTATTAGTTTAGGGGTTTTTGGCCCAGCGTCCTTCAGCTGCATTCTTGGATCTCCAATGAATGGGAACCTCTAATTTCTGGTAAAGTTCATATTTTCCCAATGGCTAAGGGGTTTTTTGTAGCTAAGTTTGACAATGTTCAGGACATAAATATAATTTTATGTGACAATTTTTTTAGTTGGGAGGATAAATATTTGTTGATGATTAAGCCTTGGCATCCAGATTTTAACCCTGTTTTTGAAACTTTCAACAAGATCCTGATATGGGTTCAGTTGCTTAATCTTCCCCTCCACCTTTGGACTGATCCCCTTCTGGAGGAAGTGGGTGAAGCCTTTGGCAACTTTTTGTTGGTGGATGATGAATCATTTGACATTTTTCAATCCACCTTTGCTCACATATTGATAGAAATAGATGTTTCAAAAGAGTTGCTTGCTGAGGTTTTACTTAAATCTTCTAACGGTTCTTAGGTCTAGCCTCTGGATTATGAAGGGATTCCCTTCTGATGTAGAAGATGTTTTAAAACAGGTCATGTTGCTACACAATACGAATTTAAGAAAAAAAAAATGAAAGTTACATGGTGGAAAGGAGCTTCTCAACAACATTATACTGTTGAGAAGAAATCTAAACACAAGTTTTACTGAGGTGGTTGCTTTAAAATCACAGGGTTTTGGGGCATCTCCTCCAGATGTCTCAAATGGTGGGGTGGTTGAGGCTACTCCTTTTGAGTGTGAGATCGGGTCTTAGGCTATCATTTCTGGTGCTAGGGATACAAGAACCATTGGATCTCAAGCTATATTTTCTGGTGGTAGCGCTAAGGCGACCATTTCGAGTGGTGTTACTAATAAGCCTTTGTCTGCGGGAAGGAATAGTGATGATATCTTTGAAACAATGGTTGTAGACATTCATCTTTAGGAAAATAGTAGGTTGGCCTGGCATGATAAGGCAACGAATGTGGAAGAAGGTTGGATCATTGTTAAAGGCAAGAAAGCGAAATTCTCTAGGTTTTCTTTCGACATGACTCTCTGCTCCCACAAGAGTAGTTCTAATTATAAATCTTGACGAGTCTTGTTTGGGGGCCGATTTTTGGTTGGCTACATGTCTTTTTTACAGCCTTGTTTTTGGTTGTAAAGGGTTTCAGGGCCCTTCAAAACTTGTTTTTTCTTGAATCAAAAAAATTGTGTCTTCTTTGTAGTGTAATATGCATGTGATTGTGAAACTTAATTTAGAAATCGCTTTTTGTGGTGAGTGCTTGAAAGTTGATTTTGTCATTAACTTCTTGTGTTGTGCATGTTTGAACTAAATTTGACATTCATTGTGTGTGTATATGTGTGCTCACATATGTGTGAATGTGATTGTGTGTGCACACATGTACATGTGCATGCATGAAACTTAATTTTAGCACACTTGTGTGTATGTGTTTGTCGATAAATTTTATGTGAAGAGAGTAATTTCACCATGTCTTATATCCTTGGTATTCACTTTATTTGAGTTTTCACTTCAATATATTTGAAGTAATGTTTTTATTTCATGCATGCTTTTACTTTGATATATTTGAACATAACTTTTTTCTTCATCTATGTATGTCCCCACATTGTATGAATGAATTAGAAATTTCGATATTCACTTTATGAGGTGAGTGTGTTTATTTCATTTATGCTTGTACTTTTATATGTTTGAACATAAGTTTCAAGTTCATGTGTGTTTGTTCTTTGTGTCAATGAAGTTTCATGTGTGTTTGTTTTGACTTTGTGTGAATGAATTATGAATTTTGGCATTCCTTTTATATTTAAGTAAATTGTGTTTAAAAATTAAATCTTCTTCATTTTGTGTGGCATGTTTGAAAATTAAGTTCATTTGTATTTTTTTTTTACTTTATGTGAATGAAGTATGAACTTTGGAATTCCCATTTTATTTGAGTGAATTGTGTGAAAATTAAAATTTCTACTCATTTTGTGTGTTTAAAAATTACATTTTTATTCACTTTGTGTAGTGTATGTGCTTGAACTAACTTTGGTTTTTTGTTCACTTTGTGTGTTTTATGTGTTTGAACCAACTCTGGTATGCATTATGTGTGTTTGTTGCACATACATGTGTACATATGAAATTTAATTTTAGCCTCAACTTTCTAGTTTGTTTGAACTAACTTTGATATGCATTGTGTGTGTGTGTGTGTTGCACATACAAAGTGTATATGAAATTTAATTTTAGCCTTAACTTTTAAATTTGAAACTCATTTTTGGTGAATTATGTGCTTGAGATATAATTTAGCATTCACTTAATGTTGTGTGTGTGATTTGTATAAATCCATAGTATTCACTTTATGTGCACATTTGTTTTTTTGGCATGTTCATATTTGAGGAAGTATGTTCGTAATAACTTTATATTGATGAAGTACATTTGAATTTTGAAATTAACTATTCAATTTGTGTGAATATGGTGTACGTGTGCTTGCTTTGTAGTGAATGTACATGCAATTGTGAAATTTAATCTGGCAATCAATTTTTTTTATGTGTGTTTGAAAGCTAACTTTATTATTTATTTTGTATGGTGTGCATTTTGAACTAGTTTTGGACTATTTGAACTAAGAGTGAGAAAGATGGGGGGAGAGAGGAAGAGAGGGATGGAGGGAGAGGTAGAGATGGAGAGAGATAGATAGAAGTGCATAGAGAGAGAGAGAGAGAGGGAGGGGGGAGAGAGGAGGCTGGAGACATTAAGAGAGTGAGGTAGAGAGAGGTTGGTGGGAGGAAAGAAGAGAGTGAGAGGTAGGGAGGGAGAGAGGTGAGAGAGAGAGGAAGGTGGAGAGATTGAGAGAGAGGAGGGAGGTAGAGAGAGGCACATAGGGATAGGTTTGGCATTTCTTTTTTATTTAAGTAAATTATGTTTGAAAATTGAATTTTCTTCATTTTGTGTGTCGTGCTTGAAAATTAAGTCCACGTGTGTTTTTTTTTTACTATGTGAATGAAGTTTCATGTGTGATTATTTTAACTTTATGTGAATGAAGTATGAACTTTGGAATTCCCTTTTTATTTGAGTGAATTGTGTGAATTTTTTTTTATTTTTATTTTTTTCATTTTGTGTGTTTAAAAATTATTTGTTATTCACTTTATGTAGTGTATGTGTTTGAACCAACTTTGGTTTTCTATTCACTTTGTGTGTTTTATGTGTTTGAACTAACTTTGGTATTCATTATGTGTGTGTGTGTTGCACATACATGTGTAAATATGAAATTTAATTTTAGCCTTGACTTTCTAGTTTGTTTAAACTAACTTTTGTTTTCTATTCACTTTTTGTATTTTATGTGTTTGAACTAACTTTGGTATGCATTGTGTGTGTGTGTTGCACATACAATGTGTATATATGAAATTTAATTTTAGCCTTGACTTTCTAGTTTGTATGTGTGTGTTAACAAATTCCATGTGAAGCGTATATGTAAATCTAATATGTTTTATAATTTTGACATTCGCTTTGTGTGTTTGTACTTTAAAATGTTTGAACTTAATTTCTTTCATGTTACTTTGATATATTTGAATGCATATTTTATTTCATGTATATTTATACTTTGATATATGTGATCAAAGGTTTTTCCTTAACGTGTGTTATCATTTTGTGTGAATGAAGTATGCTTGAATTTTGATGTTCACTTTTTTATTTTTGTAAATTGTGTGTTTGAAAATTAATTTTGGTATTCACTTTTTGTGGAGTGTATTTTTGAACCAAGTTTGACAGTTATTATGTGTAAAAGATAATTTTAACTTATTCAACTTGTTTGACATGTGTGTTTGAACTAACTTGGGTATTTATTACGTGTGCATAGTTGGACTAGCTTTGGAATTTATTTTGTTATTGAATGAATTTTAAAATATTTTTTTATTGTTGTATGATTGGCTTTTACCTTGTGTGGAATATAAAAGTAAACTTTGATGTACACTTGTTTGAGTAAATTTTTGTGTCTGAAATGTGAGTGAACAACCTTTGGTGATCACTTATTTGATCTATTCACCACTTGTGTTTGTGGAAGTTTGAACTTTCACATTCACTTAGTGTGATTTGATTGTTTACTTTTGTGTGAATGACATGTTGAAACTTTTTACCAGTCTAATTTTTGTACATGAAGTTTGTGCTTTAATCAACCTTTGGCATTCAATTTGTATGAAGTGTGTATGAATTTTTTTGTTCGCTTAGATTTGATCCTATTATTATGTGTGAATCTTAATCTTCATTATGAAAAGAGTGTATTAACATTAGCATTCATTGAAGGATTGCTCTTAGGTATGTTTCCACTCTAGTGCTCACTTTGTATATGCATAAAATCTGATGTAGGAACTCTTGGAGGTCATAAGTTTTGACCTAGGAGTAAAATTGAGCAATTTGTTCAATTTGTTTTTTAATTTATATCAAACTCTTGAATGTAAGTAAATTAGTAATTTGACAGTTAGTATCATTTTAATTAGTTTCAAATAATTGGCAACTTTCATAGGCCATATAGATAAGCATGAAAAATTACCAAAAAAAGGGCAAGTCAAGAAAGCTGTTAAAAATTGCCAAAAAAGGTGATTTTAAGATTGGTACTTAAAGGGAATTTTTAAAAGTATTTTGAGTTTTATATGTCTATTTTTTAATAATAATTATAATTTATATATTGTAATTTTTTTGCTACAACATCTAGTATCAGAACAAGAGTTTTTGAGTGTGTAAGCAGAAGCATCGATGTGAGGCAATTTACACCAAGACTTGATGATGGAGAGTGTTGAGGATTTGTAACCAGATTGCTGAACATGAGACAATTTATATGCAAAATCTAAAGGTTTTAAAGATTTGTGAGGCCTTAAAGATGGAAAATTGGAAGAAGAAAAGGACTTTTGTCATTGGATGAATTTTGAGGATTTCTAAACTTGGAAAATAAAAGAGACAACAAGAAGAAATAAGAGTAGGGATGATAGAGTTGCAACAAGTAGTGAAAGAAATGGAAGTAGAGATTGAAAGGGGGAAACAAGAAAATAGATAAAAGAGAATTTTCAAAAGCATTTTGAGTTTTATATAATAATAATTATAATTTATATGTTGTAAATTTTTGGCTATATCATCTAGTATCAGAGTAGGAGTTTCTGAGTGTGTAGGCAGAAGCGTCGATGTGAGGCAGTTTACACCAGGACTTGAGGATGGAGAGTGTTGAGGATTTATAAGTAGATCATTGAACATGAGATGGTTTATATGCAAAACCTAAGGGTTTTGAAGATTTTTGTTAAGGATTTATGAGGCCTTAAAGATGGAAAATTGAAAGAAGAAAAGGACTATTGTCATTGGATGGATTTTAAGGATTTCTAAACTTGAGAATATCAGAGAGACAACAAGAAGAAATAAGAGTTGGAATGATAGAGTTGCAACAACAAGTGAAAGAAATGGAAGTAAAGGTTGAAAGGAGGAAACAAGAAAAGAGAAGAGTTAAAGGTAATTTTGATTATCCTTCTAATGTTATTTTTATTGTAGGGAATAAAGAAGATGTAGTAGAGTGTCATGCATGTGGCACAAAAGAAGAGGATGAGTACGAAGAAATTGATGAGGGTAAAGTTGAGACATGTCTTTTTGAAGCCATAATTGTGGAGAATGAGGAGGTTGTGTGTGCAAAAGAAGAGGTTGCACTAGAAGTTAATATGGCAGACTTTGAGTGTCCAAAGAATGATGAGGTGATTAGCGAACAAGGAGAAGGTTTCCTACTGAGAGATGAGATAAGGAAGAGAGAATAATTATTTGCATCCAAAGGGAGTGTAGAAATTATTGTAGATGAAGATGATGTTGGAGAACCAAAGAAAGAAGAGGATGAGAAAGACGAATCTTTTGATTATATTGATGTGAGTGCAAAGGATGAAGAGATTGCAGTTGAAAATTATCTTTTAGAAGGAAATGAGAAAGATGAACATAATGTTGAGACCAATATTGGTGATGAACAAATTATTGTAGTAGTGGCAGAGAAAGAGGTAATGGGTGAATTTCATTATTTTATTGAAGAGGAAATTAATGTTTATGTTTTTTTAGAATTTTGTAGTGTTTATTGGTGGGAGATGAACTATAGAGGGAAGGAGAGAGAGGAAGGTGGGGAGATTGAGAGAGAGGGAGAGAGGGATGGAGGGAGTGATGGAGAGAGATAGAAAAGTATATAGGAAATTAGGGATAGAGAAGGAAAAGTAGAGAGAGGGAGAGAGATGTAGAGAGAGAGAGAGAGATGGGGGAGAGACCGTGAGAGAGAAGCACAAAGGGAGGGAGGAAGGTTGGGAGATTGAGAGAGAGGGAGGAGGAATGAGGGAGGAAGAGGTAGAGTTAGGGAGGGAGATAGATAGAGAGAAGCAGAGAGGGAAGGAGGGACACAAGGAGAGAGAAGTGTGATAGAGAGAATAAGCGAGAGAGGGGGGATGGAGGATGCTGGAGAGATTGAGAGAGAGGAGGGAAGGTGAGAGATAGACAAAGAGGGATGGGGTAGATAGAGAGAAGTAGAGAGGGAAGGTGGGCGGGATTTAGGAAGAGAGAGGGAGGGAGGGAAGGTGGCGATATTGAGAGAGAGAGAGGAGGGAGGGAAAGAGAGGTAGAGGGGGATAGGTTAGATAGAGTGAAGTAGAGAGGGAAAGTGGGTGGGAGAAAGGAAGAGGGAGAGAGAGGGAGATAGAGAAAATTAGAGAGGGAAGGAGGGAAGGAGGAAAGGAGGGAGGTTAGATAGAAGTATAGAGGAAAGGAGAGAGTGTGAGAGAGAGGTCTAGAGCATAAGGGATGAAAAATGAGTGATAGAGAGAAAGATGATATGACTTGTTGATTACTAAAATTTGGCTAAGTCTAAAAATTTGTAAGATCTTCCAAAAACTAGAATTTGAATTATAACTCCTAGAGATTTGAAAGCACTCTCAAACATTCTAAAACTATGTACACCAAATATAGAACTGCAAAAGATTATAAGAATTAAAAAATCATTAGGTAGCAAATATTTGACTGTGTATATAGTTCCTAAAATGTATGAAGAAAGAGAAAAGAAAAAGAGAAGAAAAATTTCAGTATGAATGACCAAAAGAAACTATTTACTGATCTATATATATATGAGCAGAGAATATGCCAGAGTAGTAAGCTTATGCTTAAAACTATATACATGAAATATGTAAATGCCAACTTATACTTAAAAGTTGATTTCATGTATATAGTTTCCCTAAAAGATAAGAAGAAGAAAGAGAAGAGAAAAAGAGAAGAAAAAATTTCAATGTAGACCAAAACACAAATGTGTTATAAGCACTCGCATTATAACGTGCTTGTGTTTTGGCAATGCTTTTTTTGAATTCAAAAAATGTGCATTTTTAAAATTCAAACAATAACGTGAGCACGTTATTACGCACTCATGTTTTGGATTGGCAATGATCGAGCCTAGGCTTGGTCACTACCAACCCATAATGGAGCGTGTTTTACTATAATGTGCTCGCATTTTCAATATTTTGAGATGAAAAAGTGAAGTGGCCACTTTTTGGCCCCCATTTTTCTGCACCTGATTAGGTGGTCTTTATTTCTATATTATTCTATAAATATCTTAACTATCCTTAGAGAATCATAATTTACTTATTTTTCTATTAAAAATTCTAAATTATAATTGATCTACGATTGCACCTTGCCTTATATTGCTACCAGTTATATAAATACATTTATTCATCATAAAGGTGTTGGAGGTTGTCTAAATATATATGTCCCAATTTTAGGACATGTGAATTGAATGTTTATTCTCCTTAAGCTTAAGTCCATAATGGATAGAAGATATCCAAGTTTTAGATCCATAACAATTCCTAGGTACTTGACTTCAAGCTTGTTAAATCAATCAAACATCCATATAACACATAGAGAATTGTGACCTAATACAATTTATAGTGTATTGATCCAAAAGCATATCTCCATTTGAAATTTTATTTTGTTGAGATTCGAGCTATTTATGTAGCCATAAATTATGTATAAGAGTGTTTGCATGTCAATTACCATAACCAAATAGGTATAAATATAATTATAGTTGAGAAGAAGAAGTGAGTGTGTGCTAGGTTTTAAATTATTAATTTATGTAGTTGGTTTTATTAAAAATATGGGCAGAGACAACTGCAAGAATAATTCAACACAAATATTACGTGCTTCACTCTATTTTCATTCAATACCTTTACATATATATAGGACTTGTATTTCCTATGTATAGGAAACGTCCTATAACAACTCGTGACTAACAAATAAACAAACTCCTAAATATACGAGTTGTTGAAACAACTCATAATACAAACAATATTAATTATGTGAGCTATAATAAAAATTAACTTTTATTGCATAACACATTATTATTCTAACCCATGTGAACAATACTTCCCAACACCCCTCCTTAGTATGAACATGGAGAGAAAGATCATTACACAACTTGGAAACAGAATCGTATGCCTATCATACTTTTAGGTTTGCATACTGCTATCTGGATCTCGCTGCATATGATCATCTACATATGGAACATATCCCGCTTTCACTTCAGTGAACTTATCACCAACCAACCATACTTCCAAGAAGTCCGACAGTCAAAGGATCTCTATAGCCAATTGCTCTCCTATACAACTGTTTACAATATCGACGATGTCCACATTCTCCACCTTAGCATTTCCAATTGCAATATGCCAACTCTTGTGGCTCATGATCTTGATTCAAACGAAAGTCTCTCACCTTCCATGGTTTTAAACAAGTTTACCACAAACCTTGACATGAACAAGAACCCATCAACTGTCCACATCGTGTGGTTTTTTGGATCCTCCCACAAACCCTTTCAAGATCCATGAACTGACTTACTCTAGTGCTTTTGTTCACCACTATGCTTTTACATCAAGGAAGTTATATAGAAATCAACATACATATCACAAACTGGGAATGGAACATTATGTATTATTCCCTCCCACAATGTGAAATTTCCACTTATTCGCACAACCTATAACATTGAAAAACAAATCATATCATGCTGCATAAAAGGAAATAAAATGTCACCAAAGCTGATAAGCGTCCCCATCGTTGGTGATTGACAAGAGGATGTTGAGTGTCCTCCTTCCTCCAATTGAGGCTTAATTTTATAATCCCCCCACAAAGTGGACGTCGCGTACAAGCGATAGTGCATCCAATTACAATTGAAGCCATTTTTATTTTTTTTCAATATTTTGACACAATAATAGACCTTATTTTAAACAAAATAATATAACTTAACTATATGAATCAATATCTCCTAACAATATATTTTAAAACACAAAAACAATTTATTAACTAATAATAATAAAACTATTAAATCTTAACTTGTAGGACTTTACTGGACCATGTGGTATCTACTCTATTCGACATATCAAAACATATGTCAATATAATACCTACTACCAACTGCTTGGAAGATGCCTTACAATTTTATATGTAGACACTGCTCGAAGAGCTGACCATCACAATGTTACCAACACTGGCTCTCAACTCAACAAAGAGTACATGAAGCTCAAGCCACTAATCTGCTAGTCAGTGAGCATACTCGGTCAACCAAGCCACACAACAAACACAACCGATACTTCACCTACACTATCAATCAGAACTGCAAGTAATGAGACTCAGGGAGACCCGCATAAGCCATTAATGAGTTCAAGAAATCTCGATATGCTAAAATGGTTGAGTAGCCACAGTTGGTGGAGAGCCACAATCTAAGGGCCATGAAAGATAGATCCAGACGCTAACAAAAAATTGCAATGCCAACAAAGGAAGCTACTCGCACTAATCATAGAAAATTGCTTGAGAATGGATGCATGACGTCTCTCACCTCCTCTGTAGAAGTCAAAGCACCACTATCAATCACCACGATAGATAGTAGTGTTGGTAACATAGTTAAGCCAGCGCCAGTTGATTCTACCAGCATCAGTTGATCTAAGCAATTTCTATTTCTATTTCAATGTTTTTAAGAAACTTCTTTATACAGTTATGCATTTTGTTTTGCAACAGAGGAATAAACTATCTTTTTAATTACTCTTTTAGCAGGTGCCTATACGAGACTGCGAACTCTTTTTGGTATGTGATGTTATAAACAACAATTTTGTAAAGATATATACAGTATGCTATGAAGAATAAAATATAAGATATGTTTTTTGTGAAATATTGCTCTGTTGTAAGTGTTTATTGTTTTGTTTTCTTTGCTGGGATTGTTTAAATACTTCATTTGGTATTAGAGCAGGAAGTTTTGATTAAAATGTCAAACATTAATGCTTTTCCAATCCCAGAATTCAACAGGAGTGATTATGATTATTGGAGCAAAAATGATGACTTTTTTAATAGGAAAAGATATGTGGGAAATTGTAGAAACAGGGTATGAAGAGCCTCAAGATTGGAGTGCACTTTCAGCAAATGATCAAATAGCTAAGAAGGAAGCAAAGAAGAATAATGCACAGACATTATTTCACATTCAAATTGCTCTTGATAAGAGCTTGTTTCCTAGAATTTCAGATGCAAAGACAACTAACGATGCTTGGAAGACTCTAAAGGAAGCTTACCAAGGCAGTGAACAAAAATACAAGGCTCACTTTTGGAATCCAATTTTTTCTGTTTTGATAATTGACCTAATGAATTGGTGTATGTAAGCTAAGAGATGTTGAAGGGGATCTTTTTCACCTAGAAAATTAAAACTCAAAAGTTAATTAAGCATGAAATTTACAATTATGTAAATCCCTGTTGATATGGACACTAATAGGTTATATACATATTTCTTATATTAAGATTATTTAAAATTTAAATTTAATGTTTTATTCTTTCATTTGCTAATAGAAATGAATAAATGAGAGAAAGAAACTACCCTAAACTTGTAAATTACCAAGCTAGTTAATGAAACTTTTTAAAGTACAACCAACTCACATGCCTTAAGTAAGGAAATTAATGAGATACTTAAAACCTATTGGGAATTATTGTTCACATGGGTTAGAATAATAATGTATTTTACAATAAAAGTGAGTTGTTATTATAGCTCACGTAATTAATATTGTTTGTATTATGAGTTGTTTTAACAACTCATATATTTAGGAGTTTGTTTATTTGCTAGTCACAAGTTGTTATAGGATATTTCCTATAACATAGGAAATACAAGTCCTATATATATGTAAAGGTATTGAATGAAAATAGAGTGAAACACATAATATTTGTGTTGAATTATTCTTGCAGTTGTCTCAACCCATATTTCCAATATGGTATCAGAGCAATGCAAATTTTGTGCCTATTGTTTTGTGATATGAATAAATTATTGATTGGATTGATTCCATTTACATCCATCACACATCTCTATGGTTTGTGGCAGGTCTGTCATTACGAATTATAGAGGTTCAATATATTTTGTGTGATTTTGTGAGAGATCAGGCTTATGCCAACAGTATTGTTTGGCTCTTTTTTTATCAACTTTCCTTGCAAAGATATTGCACTTTGGTCACCCCTATCGACTTCAATGAAGCTGAACAAGAGAAAAGAAAAGCATGTGCAAAGTCTCTAAGAATATTTTTCGAAGTGCCTTCCTCATGATTTTCAATCCATGTGAGGTAGTAGCTACATAGCATGCAAAGTGGAGGAGCAATACTACTGATAGCATTTCGTGGTAATTGTTTTTATGTAGTTTACGACCCCTATTGGGAACTTTTATTATTTTGATCTAGCACAGATCTTATTGTTTGCAAAGGAAGATCGTGAATTTCTTAGTTACGATTGAGATTGATATTTCAATTTTTTGATTGGGTCGTATTTGTTCAAGTCATTGGTCGGTTCTACTTGAAGTATTTCAGATGTAACAACTCTTTTCCACCCTTGCATGCATTAGAACCCCTCATCTTCTCCCATTTTGGGGTTCAAGTCATTCAATTAAGCTCTCTACACACTTTTCACTCTTGAGTTCTCTTCACTCTTGATAGCAACATTCTTTCAAGTGAAGCCATGCCAGAATGAGGTCCTCCCAATAGCTACAAATATCAAGCAAACACTCAACAATGCGTCCATGTGCTCCAAAGAGCATCTAGGCCCATGGGTAACACACTCTCTCTCTTACTCTTTTCTTGTTGAGAATTGTGACTAAAATTTATTAGCTTGATGGACTTCCTGTAGCAGTTGTGTTTTCCTCCATCGGTCTGAGTTAAGTTGCTGGTTTTCAAGTTTTTCTAACTGAAGTCACAGGGTTCTAAAGTTTCATAACCTCCCGACTTAGCGACTGTGAAGTGAAGGTTAATCCCTTTGTTGTCGACATGTCACGGGTTTTGTGAACTTTGTAATCTCCGACATGAGGTTCAGAAGTTCAGGTTTTGAGCGACAGAGCAATCCCTTTGCTGTCGGTGAGTTACGGGTTTTGGGAACTTTAGAACCTCTGACATGAGGTTTTGAAGTTTAGTTTTACAGTGATATAGCGACTTGGAAGCCAACAAATGTGGGACCCAATAGGATGGTGGATCGTAACGAAGGTCGACAGGTGGTGATGATGTGGAGGATAGATGGCATGTAGGCTCATGTGCTCGGTGAACATTGGTGAGACAGTTATGCATGTCTCCTTGACTGGGTGATATGTTGTAGGTGGTTAACCCTAAGTTCAACACTAGAGATTTGTCCAATTGCTTATCCAACGATAAGGATAAGATGTTGGATGATGGCGTATGTCTTGAGGTGAAACCCTAAATGGGTACGATAGTTGAAGGGTCAAAAGAGATAGAGAGAAATACATTCTCCCAGTGCAGAGAGCAGCGACAACGATGGGCGTGGACTGGCCAAGAATCTCGCCATGCAGGCCATGAGGCTGGGCATCGAACTAGCAGTTATTGTGAGGCTAGGCGCCAAACATGTCGTGAGGCTAGGTGCAGGCCGTGAGGTTGGATGCAAGCCAAGAGGCTAAGTGTAGGTTAGGTGTTGCCAAACTGACCATGAGGTTGGGAAGTCGAGAGAGATGGATCTCATAGAAGGTGAAGCCCAAGTGGCTATGTGATAGAGAAGCCGAGAGGCCGATGGTCGAGCTATGTGGTTGTGTAGCCAAGTGAGATGTCTCTCGCTGAGAGAGGTGGTCGTGATGGGTTATGCTACCGAATACTCTCCAGAATGAAACAAGATGTAAACTCTATAAAGGTCGTGAGTCTAATATTGTATTGTAACTATATTTATTTGTTGAATAATACAATAGAAATTTGGGCTTTCAGAGTGTGGGGTTTTTTACTCGAAAGGGTTTTCCCCATGTATATCTTTGCGTTCATGTCTTTTGTTTCATCTTTCATGATTGTTGGTTATGTATGATTGAATTTGTTAATGGTGTTGTTGAAACTGGTTGATTTGCATGCGTTTCTCTCAAAAGGATCAATGTGGGAAATGAATTGTGCCTGTTTTCGCTTTATGGCATAGTAGGTCATGTCTTCCACCGAAGGTACTATTGGTTTCAAAAGTTTCTTTCTGAGATGCC